>SJYQ01096314.1:14486-113901 GCA_006410935.1 Redunca redunca | reverse complement strand
GTCACAGGACAAGCAGAAGGGGCAGAGTTGGAAGGAGGGACCACAGCTCCTATTGCTCACGGCTTGCTCAGTGGAGAACTAGGTCCTCTGGTCTCTTAGTCTGTCTTCCTGCAGATTCATGTGCTGTGTCCCCGATGTTTTTACTGTACATGATAATTTAAAGTGCTTTCAGAATCAGCGTCTCTTTGGCCTTATAGCAAGTGTGAATTAGGTGTTGGTAGATTAAAAAACGTGAGATACAGAAAGGATGGATGAATCAAGTAGTGGAGCTAGTTCTGTTGTCTGAGGTTGTTTTCACGAGGATGGTCTGGCCACACTGGTTCTTCCAACTGAGGGTGAGGATGCAGCAGCAGATGTGACCAGACCATGGAAGCAGACAGGTTGCACCTGGAATGGCTAAGGTCAGCCAGGGGACACCCACAGAATCACACCTTTGGGTAGAATTTCCTGGGCTTCAGCTCTGCGCTCTTCACCTGGCAGTAATGAAGAGATGTGGCTGAGAAATCCGCCCTGGAGTAAGGAGATGCAGAGGGCATGCAACAGCCACCTTTCTCATCGCTGTGCAACATTTCATTCAGCTGCGTGATTAATTCCCAGGTATCCACTGAGTTCCTATTTTGCACTCAGATCCAACCAGGAACATTTAGCTCTTTGGGTAATCCAGGAGTAAGAGAGACCATGGGTTACTCTCAGGAGGCTTCATTTCACTAGGGAAATAACACTGAATAGATACTCATAGACACTTAAGTAGCAATTAGGCTCTAAATGAGTGGTACCTTAAGTATGTTACAGGAGTTCAAAAAGGGAGTATGCTGGGATGGCTGGAAGAATCTAGAGGTTCCTGGAAGGAGGCTTGAATTGGGTGTGAAACGATGGGTGACATTTAAAGAGGTATTTATGGGAGAAGACAGTGTTCTGTGGGCGCGGACATGCTGGGGTAAAGGCGGAGTGTGCCTGGATCAGAAACGCCTGGCTGAAACTGAGGGCACCTGTCAGGAAAGGACCAGACAAGGTGAGGCTCCCCAAATTTAAGACTTTTATCTGAGTACTGCCAGTGCTATGATGGATTTACTTAATATTTTAAAACAGTAACTCTTTGATTTCCCTCTTAAGCCCAAGTATTTGTGAAATCACAGGTTTGGATATGGTAATTACAGTTTTTCTTTATTGACATTAAACTAAACGTTTGTCTCTAAAATGAAAATGAAAAGCTTACCTCAGGTGCCTCTTAAAATCATTAGTGCTATGGGGGCTAACGATTCCACCCTTTGGAAACCGTGGGATAAAGTTTAGAAAATTGAGGTGGATTCTAGAATGGTTAAAACCAGACTGAGATTGTTATTCTCCAGACAATGAGAGACATGCCTGTTATGGTGACAAAAGGGGTTGCTTTAGAGAAAGCTCATTACATGGAGATGGTAAGATTTCACCTATACTTGAAGCAGAATCCCATGAAACACAATTGCTATAGCTCACTTCCCCAAAACTGTTAGAGGTGATAACTCTCCTCAGACTTTGGTGTGCAAGAGTCACTGGGTGGGGTCATTAAAAATACAGGTCCTCCTGCCCCACTTTCAGAGCTTTCCATTCTGTTGTTTAGGTCAGAATACTCATTTATAACAAGCTGTTCTGGAGATTCTGACCAGCCCATACCTTGAGAAACACTGAACTAGAATAGAAATTGCAGGCAGGGGAAGGCTTCAGATAATGAATATACCAAGATTTTGTGCATAGAAATGTCCTGAGATTTTTCAATAGATTTGTTTTTTACATTCGTCTAATTTTTTAAATTTTATTTTAAATTGGAGGACAATTGTTTTGCGATATTGTAGTACTGACTTCTGCCATACAACCACGTGAATCAGCCACAAGTACACATATGTCCCCTCCCCATTGAACCTCCTCTCCACCCCTCTAAGCTGTTACAGCTCCAGCTTGAGATCCCTGTGCCCATACAGCGGTTATCTCTTTTACATATGGAAGTGTATACATGTCAGTGCTACACTCTCAATTTGTACCCCCCTCTTCTTCACCCATGAATAGACTTTTATAATTCCTAGTAGCTCAGTTGGTAAAGAATCTGCCTGCAATGAAGGAGACCCAGGTTTGACTCCTGCATTGGGGAGATCTCCTGGAGAGGGAAACAGCAACTCACTCCAGGATTCTTGCCTGGCCCACCTGGATAAAGCAAGATTTGTAAGCAGGACTGGGTAAACTAGAAGCATTTGGATTCCTGAATGGATGCTGGTTGGAGCAGCACTCGCATTTAGGACAGATGGTGGGGTGCTAGGGAAGCAGGAGGATGGCAGAGAGGGTGGGTAGAGCGTGTGGGTTACAACTGTCTGGTCTTGTCACACTCTGGAGTCTGCTCGCTATATCCTTTGCTCAGTTCTCTCCTCCCTGTCCCCAGGCTCTGAAGTTATCTTTGGTTGGTGTTGCTCCCATGCTTCATGCTATGGAAGAGGCCCTCATCACAGTGGCAATGACAGAAAGTCATTTTCTGACAGGTGGTTTGGTGGGGCACCTGAGGGCAGAGCTCTGGAGCCCGGCTGCTTGGGCTTGAATCTCTATCACCAACCACTTGCGAGACCTTTAGGGAGCCATTTAACCTGTGTTTCTGTTTCTGCCTCTGTAAGAGGTGGGCAGTGGTACAGGTCCCCACCTATAATGCAACGGGCTTGTCCTGAGGATGGAAGGAACAGGTGAAGCACATCAGCCAAGGGCTCTGTGAATGTTTAACAATTGTAGCTATTGTTGCTATGTTCCCCTAAACCTACCATGGGTAGGCCCTAGAGAGGGGTCTTTACTGAGCTGAATATTATACAGGATCTAAGGAAGCCAGTTTTTCATAGCCTCCAAAATGTTTTTCATTCGGGGAGTCTCACTTAGCAAGGAATGGGGCACTAGTATTTCTGTTTCATTTTTCTAAAGTAGCCCATTGACAGGGTCTCTCAAAACTATCCCACCCATGGATCTTCCATGGTGGTCCAGTGTTTAAGACTTCTGCTTCCAGTGCACGGGATGTGGGTTCAATCCCTGGTTGGAGAGCTAAGATCTTACATGCCTCATAGCCAGAATACCAGAACATAAACAACAGAAGCGATATTGTAGCAAATTCTGTAAAGGTCATTAAAAATGGTTCACATGAAAAAAGAATCTTTAAAAATTGAGGAGAGTAGAGAGAGGGTCTGAGATGTATAGAGAGAATAGCATGGAAATTTACCATATGTAAAATAGATAGATAGCCAATGGGAATTTGCTGTATGACTCAGGAAACTCAAACAGGGACTCTGTGACAATCTAGAAGGGTGGGATGGGGAGAGAGATGGGTGGGAGGGGACATGGGTGTACCTATGGCTGATTCTTGTTGATGTTTGACAGAAACCCACAAAATTCTGTAAAGCAATTATCCTTCAATTAAAAAAATAAAGTGGCAAAAAAAAAAAAAATTATCCCACCCTGCCGACCCTGGGAGATAGGCTGATACCCCTTTTTGAGAGGTTGGATTCAGGGGGATGGGGTACCCCCTGGACCCCAAAGACCTTGGGGAGAGTCTTCCAATGTAGAAGCCAAGGAGAGGGTCCTAGTGGCCCAGATGCTATACCTTGGACAGAGCCTGAGGACATACAGGTGTTCTGCTGAAATTACCCTAGGAAATTACTCAGGTCTGTTCTGGTGGTGGCCTGAGCACATGTGGATATAAACAGCTTAAAGGCCTGTCTCTGTCTTCCGGGATTTTGTAATGCAGTCTTTCAGAGGATCTCTGAGGCCTCTCATCATTTAGACAGAGTGAGGTGGGATTGTCCGGAGAGCAGTGTGGAAGGACTGGGAAGAGTCCACACCCACTTTGTGGGCACCTCTGCCATGAACTCTGCCAGCACCTGGGGCTCCAGGTATCTCCCTGCTGATTCCCTACTGACCCCTATGTTGCTGTTGTTGTTTAGTCACTGATCTTGTCTGACTCTTTGTGACCACGTGGACTGCAGCCCGCCAGGCTTCTCTGTCCATGGGATTTCCCAGGCAAGAATACTGGAGTGGGTTGCCATGCCCTCCTCCAGGGAATCTTCCCCACTCAGGGATCGAACCCACTTCCTGCATTGGCAGGTGGAGTCTTTACCACGGAGTCACCGGGAAAAGCCTATAATACTTAATATCTAAGGAATTGCTTCCTATGGTACGTAATTGGTTATTTGACAATGCAGTTCTTGCCCCAGTGCTCCCACAGAACAGTGACAGTGGGTCCCTGAAGTTAAAGGGCCGCAGGCCTCATATGCTGTCGGGCCTTGGCTGTCTGTCTTGTTCCTCTTTCTCTGTGACCAGCAGCAGATTTAGTGAATATTTGAGACCCTTAGCTCCCTAGCTCCTCAGTAGGCCTCTTGCCCTGAATCCATGAGCTCTAACTGCAGGATGCCTGGATCACTCACTAGCTGTATGTCTTTGGGCACGTGACTTACACTCTTGAAATCTGTTTCTTCCTTTGTACAATGGGAATATAATAGTTCTTACCTCTTAGGGTTGTTGTGAGACATAAGGGAATCTGTGTAAAGTTCTTAGCAAGGGGTCAGACTACTGTACGTTCTAGCAGTTTTATTAATATTTAAAGGGTTATGTGTATGTGTTCATAGTTTTAGAATCTTAAATCAGAACATATGGTCCAGTGAAAGATATTTTTCCGTTTGTATTTATATGAGAAGTCTCACATGGTCTAAAAATATACATATAAAATGTATTTATATGAGAAGTCTCACATTGTCTAAAAATAATGTTACCTTAGTTATACTTAACAATTAGATTTTTGGAAATTTAATAATAGAATTACTTGAAATGAAATTGTTTTGGAAAGTCTAGAACTGTGGCCACTGGAGTCAAAGGTTAAGTATTTATTGAAGCATATGATTAATTGGAAATAGGGATATTTGGGAGCTGCTGTTTTGGTTTTGCTGTACTGAATAATCTAGTTTCATGAATTTAAATACATTCCCAATGCTGTTGACTCTTAAGTTCCTAATTCCATTCCATATCTGCCCTTGAGATTCAGAACTCATATAGGTGACTGCCTTCTTGTCATGGCCATTTGTTTGTGTAAAGGGCATCTCAAACTGTATATTATGCCCCAAATTGTATATGTGATGTCTCCTCTCCCCATTTTAAGCCTTTCATAATTTTCCTCATCTCAAGAAATAGCAATTCCACCCTTCCACTTGCCCAGGCCATTCCCAACAACTCGCATTCTCATCCACGCCATATGCAACCCCTCAGCAGTGTCTGTTTTCTCTGCCTTCAAAATAAGTCTCAGGTCTGATCATCTTTCCATACCTCTGCTGATCCTGCTCTGCCCTAAGTCCCAGCCGTCTCACACCAAGATTATTTCAACAGCCTTCTAACTGACTCCTGCCCCCTACCCCAACTCTATCAGATCATGTCACTCTGCTCACAAACTTCTCAGGGTAAAAACCCAAGTCCTTAATCACCATCAGTAAGGCTACCATGGCCCGGCCTCCTGTTACAACCTCTCTGACCCAATCACCAAGTATTCCTCACCTGTTCAGTTCTCTCCCAGTCATATTCACCCACTTGTACCCTTACACTTACTGTGTTCTTTGCACCTGCTTTGCACCTGCTATTCCATCTTTCTAGAATATTCCTTCCTCAGATACACTCATAGTTTAAATCTTTACTCAAATATTATTGGTACATTCTCAGTAAGGCCTTTTCTGGCAATCGCATCTAAAATTTTACCCTTCTCCTTGACACTATATGCTCTTTTCCTGCTTTATTTTTACTTTTTAGCTCTTATCTGTCTTATAGAGTATATATTTGCCTATCTTCATTGATCATCTCGAACATAAGAACAGAGGTTAGATAAATGCAGAGGTTTTTGTTCACTGCCCTGATCTTGGTACTCAATTCCTGGCACATTGTTGAATTAAAGAAAGCTTTTAATCAAACAAAGGTGTATTCCCCTAGCATTGACTGTGGTCTAGTGCTGTGGCAGACACTGGGGGCTTGGGAAGACCAAGCAGTGGATTGTATCATTCCTGACTCTGAAGAGCAGGAAATCTGGTTGGGAAGACCAGTAGGATGAGCAGGTGAGTGAATTCCTTAGTCAGTCTTTCTGTATGGTTGAAGGAAGTAAAGAAATGGTAGAAGAAAGGGATATCTTATTTTATAAAAATCTATGGGATCCTGGAAGGTGTTTTTATGAGAGAATGCTGTATTATTTCCATGAGAATGCTGTATTATTTCCATGAGAATGCTGTATTATTTCCATGCACCAAGCTGAAGCATCTCCATCAGGTGTGAAGTTTCTTTTTTCTTTTTCGATTTTTTTCCTCAGCCTACTGAAGTATGTGTGTGTGAAATTTGCTCAGTTGTGTCTGAATCTTTGCGACTCCATGGGCTGTAGCCCGCCAGGCTCCTCTGTCCGTGGGGATTCTCCAGGCAAGAATACTGGAGTGGGTTGCCATTCCCTTCTTCAGGGAATCTTTCCAACCCAGGACTCCCGCATTGCAGGTGGATTCTTTACCATCCGAGCCACCAGGGAAGCATAATTGACAAATAAAAATTGTATACTTTTAGGGTGTACAATATGATGATTTACTATATATATATACACACATTGTAAAAGCTCAAAGCATTATTTATTTATTTGAAGTATAGTTGATTTCCAATGTTGTATTAGTTTCAGGTGTACAGCAGATTTATTCAGTTCTCTATTCTTTTTCAGATTCTTTTCCATTTTAGGTTATTATAAGATATGGAATATAATTTCTTGTGCTATACAGTAGGTCTTTGTCAAACCATTTTTACAAGTGGGAACTGTCACCAAAAAATAAAGGTTCCAAATGCCAAATAACCGTTACAGAGCAAAATGATGGTCTGAGGTTTCTGAAGGAGGGAATTGTGTACCCTCTGGGTACTAAGGACCCCTGCAGAGTGCTGTGATAGGGGGAGAAAGAAAAGACCCACTTGTTCTCCCTTTGCAGAGTTTAAAATCAAGTTCAGATTCTCCTAAGGGCTTTAGAGACAACACCTTTTGTAATTGGCAGCAACGAGAAGTGAAATTTTACATTCCCGAGCCTGAACTCAGAGTTCATTGAAGCACATGCAGACGAAGCTTCCAGAGCCTTCACTTAGAACTCTGGAGCAGGCCTGCAGTATTTTACATAAATAAAAGCTACATTTGGCAAAACATTGTGTTTCTCTCCAAGTCCCTCCGGTATATACGGGCTTGTTAAGTAATTACAATCTATTATAATGCTAATCAGCAGGCTGCACCTGTTTGAAATCTAATTTTCTGGCAGTAACTCATGAAAAGTGAGCAAAAGTCTGCATTGTGCTGGGAGAACAGAGAGGACAGGGACAGGCTATTGTCTTTGAACTTTGCCGACCTCGAAACAGAATGGAAATTCCGGACAGAGTATGATTGATCTCTGTAGTATCTATTGCCTGGGAGGAGGAGGGTCACAAGCCTGTCACCAGATCCAAGTTCAGGAAAGACCTAGGGAGGGCCTCGTCTCCCCTCCTGGTCCTGTCAACCTCACCTTGAAGTCTCAGAGAGGTAGTTTTGAAGCTACTGAAAGGTCACCTTCCTTTGCCCGCAAGGAATAAACTCATTGAGCTACTGTCCCAGGTTCCGGATATAATCAGATTCAGGAAGAGTTTGGAAAAATCATGGTGGGTGCACCTATGATTAAGTATTGAGGAAAAAATAGACTTGGAGCTTGCTTATGACCTTCTTGAATAAATGTGTTTGTTTTTTTCAGTTAAGAGCACCTCTTGGTGCCCATTGTCTTTCAGATGTAAGTATCTTAAGCAGGCGTCTCCCCACCAGTCAGAATATGAGCCACTCAGAAGGAGCAGGCTAACGTACTCACTCATCTGTGGGTTGAGTAAAAGGCTGCCTGTTGGAGTCTCAAATAGACAGCACTCTTTAATCAGACTGACTGAGATTCTGTACCTCTTAGAAACTCATCTTCCAATCCAGTACTGAAAAGAAAGATGGTGGAACTCACAAAAGATTCTAACCAGTGGACAAAGAGGAGTCTTCCTTCATTGTTCCAGCCATCCTTTCAGCCAGTTAGCAAATATTCATTGAATACTTTGAAGCTGATCCCTGATCTCATGGAGTATATGGTCTAGTAGAAGATACAATATTAATCAAAGAATAACATAAATATACTGGTATGGAAAGTTACAACTAAGAAGGAGAGGTGTTCACAAGCCTTTCAGAGTCTGGGGACCCCTAAACCTCACCTCTTCAGGGATGGATTGACTAACACCTTTTTCTTTCCCCGAGAAATTCACTGAATGGTGAGTCAGGTGAATTGTTACGCAGTAGCATTGGGCCTTAGATTCCACATGTATGAGAGTGGGAGGGCATAGGCTGGAGACTTTGTAAGGCCTCTGTAAACAATGGTTCTGACTTGGCTTTCTGCATCTGGGGCTTTGACTATGTTCAACTAGTGCAGGATAATATTTTTGTCTTTATTGTTTTCCATGAAGCTAACTCTCATCTCCTCTGAGAAACTGTCAGTGTCTGATTTTTCCCCTTCTCTTCTTTCTTTGTTGTTGTGATCAAAAGCACAAATGTATTTTGAAAGCTCACTTCTTTGCCTAGTGTTCAAGGCCCACAGAAATACATTTATTAATATTTTTAAAATGGAGCTCTCTCTCTGTATCCTTGAACCATTTGAAAGACATTCTGTAAACAAATAAAGCAAGCAGAATTTATAGAATGCAGGATCTATGAATCCATCTCTCTACCTTCCAGACTGATGAGCCTTTAGACCATTTTGGGAAGCTAATAGAATCATCAATCAGCCGGCAAGGATGGAGCATGTGATCGGCCAGTATTTGCTAGCGTGTTTTTCAAAACATTGGAGTCTTGTAATGTTTTCAGGTTGCTGTGATCAAAGAATTTGTGAAATGTTAAGAGTCAAATATAGATGGATATATAACTGTATATAACCACCTATTCCCCAAATTATTTTGTCATAGAATGCTCTTATTTGTCAAAGTTAATTAGCACCATAGAACTAGTGTTTTGTGGACAAATTTGGAAAGCATTATAGTTAGAAAAAAGGAGTGGACTTTCTTCAAGTGGGTCATTTGGGGATTCAAAAGTAATACCCTTTTATGAAACAGTGAAGTCGAAGAACTGTGGGAATTTGAAGGGGAGGGGGAATCACTGTTGATTCAAATAGATGGCAGGGGCTTCTTGGCAAGATTTGGATCTAGTCCTCGTAGAAAATGGAATCTGAATAGATAGACAAGGGAGTCTCTCTAAGTTGAAAGAAGAGCATAAAGAATGTTAGGCCATTTCTAACATTTTGGGTTATGAGGGAAGTCAGGAAATTAGTGAGGTTAAAGTAAGAATGCAATCCAAAAATAATTGCTTCACTAAAAAATATACACACAAAACTCAATAAGATAGCCAAAGAAAGGGAACAGTGCATAGAACCTGGTATTCATTCATTAATCTATCCATCCATCTAGCCTGCCAGCCAACTAGCCAGCCAGCCATTCAACAAGTATTAATATATGTTGAATTCTTTCCATGTTTCAGGAATTTTGCTCAGAGCAAAGTGTTGACAAAATCGCTCATGATGTATTGAACTGTTTATTATCAAAGAAATCTATCCAGAGGGCTAGCCTCAATCTCTTATGCCATATTTCCAGTTAATTTTCTATTGTTTGTTTCTTGATAGACTTAATAGAGATGAAGAGTAGCTTTGTAGCATCCTTCATGTAATGAGTAGCGGCTTGTCCAAATTCATGAATGTTAAAAACTAGCGTAGTCTTTTGGAGTCAGTCCATCCTAAACTGAATTCTAGTTTAATCAGTTTTGGCTGCGTGCTATTGGGCAAATTATTTAACCTCTCTGTACCAGTCTCATTATCTATAAAAGGGAAATAACAACTATCTTGTAGAGTTATTGTAATATTAGATGAGCAATATAATAGGTTGGCCAATAAGTTCAGATTTTTTCATAAGATCTTATGGAAAAACCTGACTGAACTTGTTGGCCAAACCAATAAAAGTGCCCAACTTCTAGAAAATTTAAAAACATATAGTTAATTATTATTGGTGAATATCTGCAATTAATATTTATTACCAGATACAGGTAAAATTGTGCTTCTGTCCTAAGATTTTGTTCAGTAATACTCAACTAAGGAGTCTTAAGCAAAACCTTTTTTCAGTCCTTACTTCCCTCCATCTCTGAAATGAACTAGCAAACAGGAATTTGAGGTTTGCTAATTCCATGTGTGCAGAACTAGAACCTCACTCTTGGCCCTTCTTTAGGCGACCCCCTTGGGGTGGGAGGTGCAGGAACATAGATGACCTGCCCTTGGACTCTCTTTGGTCCTGATGAATGGACCTTCCCAACACATTGCTCCCTCTTGTCTTTTTGTTTTTTCAGCATGCCACACAGCCTGTGGGATTTTAGTTCCCCAACAAGGGATCAAACCCCCATCCCTGCATTGGAAGGGCAGAGTCTTAGCCATTGGACCACCAGAGAAGTCCCCCTCTTACCTTTTTAAAAAGCAGAGACAGCATTGCATTTTGATCTGAACATCACCTGCTTTAGCTTGTGGGCCTAATGTAGTAACTGAGCCTTGAAGGTTTTTTAACAGCCAGATTTGCTGTGGTCCAGGGCTCATCTCATAGCTCAGTTGGTAAAGAATTCACCTTCAGTGCAGGAGACCTGGGTTCGATCCCTGGGTTGCGAAGATCCCTTGGAGAAAGGAAAGGCCACCTACTCCAGTATTCTGGCCTGGAGAATTCCATGCACTATACAGTCCATGGGGTCGCAAAGAATCCGACATGACTGAGCGACTTTAACTTTCAGGTGTACCCCCATTTCTCTGGGCTGAGGCAACTGCCTTCATTGCCCTACTGCGTGTCTCTTCTGTAAACCCAGCCTTCAATGCAGTGCACACCGACTGCTCTGTTGTCCCAGCTTATAGGCAGCACCCAAAGCTACTCCACTTAGAGAGTAGGACTTTGCTTTTGACCCAGACATTGGAGTTGCTGGGCTTCCCTGGTAACTCAGCTAGTAAAGAATCCACCTGTAATGCAGGAGACCTAGGTTCAGTTCCTGGGTCGGGACTATCCAGTGGAGAAAGGGATAGGCTACCCCTTCCAGTATTCTTGGGCTTCCCTGGTAGCTCAGCTGGTAAAGGATCTGCCTACAATGCGGGAGACCTGGGTTTGATCTCTGGGTTGGGAAAATCCCCTGGAGAAGGGAACGGCTACCCACTCCAATATTCTGACCTGGAGAATGCTTTGGACTGCATAGTCCATGGAGTCTCAAAGAGTCAGACATGACTGAGTGACTTTCAGTTACTTACTTACCAAGAGTTGAAGAATAGCCAGTCTTTTGAAAAGATTGTATATATACTTATATATTTGTAAGGAACATTTACTTGTTAATTTTCTAAGACCCTGGTCTTTAAGCTCAGATTTCATTTTATATAACTTACATTGAAGTAACAAAAATAAATGAGGCAGATAGCTCATCTTCCCTTCTTTATGGATCAGTTTTCAAAAACTTCCTTTTTCTTCTCCTCAGTCAGAGAAGTTCTTTCCTTCCTTCAAGTTTTTCTTTAGACTTCACCCAGGAGCAGGAGGTCTGGTTCTTTTGTGGCTTTGTGACTTTGTGAAAATTCACTTAACAGCCTCAACCTTTAGTTTCCTAGTTTATGAAAAGCATTAATATTATTTTTCATCTTAGGGAAGACGATAGCATTTAAGTTCCAGGTGGCTGATGATACTCATGATGATAGCATTAGAACTGGTTTTGTATCTTTATTAGTCTGTGTCTCTAGAATCCAGAGGATTTGCGTGGGAGTTGTACAGTGGTACTAAATCCCCTTTCTGGGTGCTCAGAACCAAGGACAGTCTCCCTCCATCCCAGCAGCTTATAGGATAGAGTCCAGCTTCATTATCCTGCCAGACTTTAAAAGCCCTGCATGGTTCCCTCCCTCTCTCTGCCCCGTTTAATGGATCCCACATCCTCTGTGCTGGGAACTGCCTCCACGAGGGCTTGTTTCTGTCCTTCATGCCCGATGTTTCATGGTGCTCTGATCCCCCAAGTCCATCTTCCTTGGTTAGTCTCACCAACCAGCCAAGTCTTGTCCTTTTTGGGCCATTGTTTCTAGAACTCTCCAGGCTACCTTTTGGCCTTTGGAATCCTGGTAACATTTTCCACTTGTGCCCCTCAATTACAAGTATTGCTGTTTAGTGTTGACGATCCCATACTCCCTATGTTCTCTTACAGAGGTAGCAAAGTTCCCAGAGGAGAGGAACAACGCCATTTTGTGTTAATGCTTGGCATGTTGCCTTGAATATGATAGATACTTGCTGGGTCGGAACATTTTAACATTAAATACAATAAGATTTACCTAAAAAAATAGATGCTCTTTAGATACTTGTTCTGGAGTATTCTCTTTCCCCTGTGACAGAAAAGAATGTAATATTTAAAGAATCACACACACACATCTGCATGTGCTTTAAAAAAGAAAAAAGCAAGAGGGGGTGCTGATACATTGGGAAGATTTTTATCTTTTACTTTTATTCAGCATTTAAAAAATTAATATGCTTTATTTTCTAGCACAGTTTTGTTGTTATTGTTTAGTCACTAAGTTGTGTCCGACTCTTTTGCGACCCCATGGACTGTAGCCTGCCAGGCTCCTCTGTTCATGAGATTTCCCAGGCAAGAATACTGGAGCTGGTTGCCATTTCCTTCTCCAGAAGATCTTCCCAACCCAAGGATTGAACCCAAGTTTCCTGCTTGGCAGGCAGATTCTTTACCACTGAGCCACCAGGGAAGCTCTGGAGCAGTTTTAGGTTTATAGAAAAATTGGAAAGGCAGTACAGAGAGTCCCATAAAACCGCTCTGATCTCCAACCCCAAGTTTACCCTATTATTTTATATATATATTGACTTTAAGAAAAAGGGGGAAAGATGCAACATAGCTACTGTACACTGAAGCAGGTGGTGTCACAGTTAAATGCAGAGGGCTTGCATTAGAGGGAGGTGGGTTCTAATCCTGATTGTACCACTGAACCAGCTGTGAGACTTTTTGACAGATTGGGTAACCTCTCTGAGCCTTTAATGCTTCATCTATAAAATAAACTCAGTAATATCTATCTAATTGTGTTTTTGGAATAAGTCATATAATGCATGGAAAGTGCTTAGAAAATTGCTTGTCACATGATAAGCATTTTAAAATGTTAGCTATTATTGTTATTCTAATTCTATTATTAAAAAATATATTCATTGTAGATTATGTGGCTTGGGACTTAGGATGTTGTCAGAGTCCAGCTGATTTGATTCTGTTTGTTAGAGGGTGGCTTCGATGTGGGGTTGCTTTTTATATGAGGGTTATGTTCAAATAGATGGTAGTTTTCGTTGTAATGGGTGACGAGGAAAATGACAGTGGTTTGCCAAGTTTGTATTTGCTGTCTGCTTTCAAGCATTTATAGACCAGCATACATTCACAAAATGCTGTATTCACAGTTGCATAGTTACCCTTTATCAACTCAGCTCTACCACTAATGAGCTGTGTGACCTTGGGGAAGAACTGTAACCTCTCTGAACTTCAGTTTCCTCTGCTGTCAAACAGGAATAGTCTTATTGCTCTGCTTGCCTTGTGGGGTTGAAAGACTCATCTATTCTACCTTTGAAAAGTGAAACATGTCACACATGTGTAAGCAGTGATGAGCCGCTTTGGGACTGGGGGAGGGCTGTGGCCTTTCATGGGAAATTTCCAGATGGGATAACTGAGGACAGAGGTTGTCCCCTGGCAGGGACTAAAGTGGGTCTTATCTCCCCAAGTCCCCGATAACACTGAGTGGTGAGCAGCATTTGAGTTTCTGAGCCAAACAGTCTGCCTCACTCTCAAGTTGTTGGGGCTGAAGATTTCAAATTGGTCTGCTGGCTTTGTTTCTAGGAAATGGGCGTCTTGGAAGCCCACCCCCACAAGCAAGAGAACATGTCTCTCTTTCTTTGCTTCCTTATCCCTTCTTGGCTCTTTAAATTTTTGTCTTTATCACTGCTTATCATATGACTGGGCACAGACAACCATAACGCCAACTATTTTAAGGGGAAAAGGGGAGGAAGACAGATAAGACAGTGATTCAGAAAGGATCAGCAAAGTGGGGTCACGTGGTCGTGACTTACCCCTGTGGGTAAGATGTGAGGCAGTTTTTAAGACTGAGAAGGCCTCCTGAGTGCCTGGAGAATAAATTAGGTGTGTCGAGAGTGCATTTTAAAGCCCTTCCCCGTCAGGAGAGATTCAGAGCCCAGACAGTGCACACGAACCACATGTGTGTGACCTGCTGCCCTGCTCTGTCTCTATGCTGGGTGCAGTGGGGACTCCAAAGGGAGGTCTTGGCACCTGCCCTCAGGAACAGGAAAGGGAGAAGTAATGCCCACTTGAAAAGACTGATCACATAAGTTTCAGAGTGAAAGGAAACTGGGTCTTGTCCTTACCTTTTTGGTAGAGGTATAAATTAGTGAAGTCTTCTTTTTAGAGAGCAACCTGTCAGGTGGGATCTGTAAAAACAAAAATGTATATTACAAGGTATAATCCAGGTAATGTGTATAATTGACTCCATTGATAGTTATCAATCATATGGATACATTACATTGACACTATTCAAGATCCAGATCATAGCTTGTCTCTGATGGCTGAAGGGGTAGCCCTATGGGTGTGCACATATCCTTAAGACTGCTATAGGTTGTCTCTATTTGGATTTGAATTTTAGGCAAGCGAGCATCATTTGACCCTTTTAGATCTGTTCGTTTTTAATGGGAAAAGACATGAGATAAGAGGATAACACCTCTTGATGTTGTTGTCTTGTTGAGTTTTTCAAACTAAGGTTCAGGCCCCATCCATTGAGGTCATGAGATCACTTAGACGGCTCTCAAACAGCGATTTTAGAGTTGGAAATAGAACAATATCAAACTGATCAGAATGCATCACGGGCAGTAAAGGTAAACTTTAGAAAACCTCTGCTTCAGTTTTATGTCAGTTTTATTTATATGATGACCTGAATTCTTACTGTTAGGCTGTGAAAGTTGCTCAGTTGTCTTTGACTCTTTGCAACCCTACGGATTATAGCTTGCCGGTCTCTTCTGTCCATGGAATTCTCCAGCAAGAATACTGGAGTGAGTAGCCTATCCTTTTTCCAGGGGATCTGCCCAACCCAGGAATTGAACCCAGGTCTCCTGCACTGTGAGCGGGTTCTTTACCAACTGAGCTACCAGAGAAGCCCAATTCTTACTGTGGGTCCTAGTAAAAATTTTTTTAAAAATTGAGAAACATTGGTCAAGAACACAATTTCTGAGTTAATAGACTTGTGATGAGTACCAATAAGAGGGAGATGAAAAGGAAAGAAGATAGGGTTCTCTCTATTCAATAAGCTTCCAATTTTCTCACCTCCAAAACTCCATAAAGGTGGTGACAATTGAAGAATGGGATAGACTGCTTCTGAAAATCCTGCTTTACTGGTTCCTCAGTGAACAAAAATTCACAACTATGTAGGATGCAAAAGTGACCTGATGAACTGAAATATCTTGTGTTCTCCAAGAGTTCTCATCTCCTGACACCCCTGCAAATGGCATTCAGTATTAGATAGTGGTGCATCAGGGTTCATGACTTTGAACCATCTGGAGTTCAAGGTTAGAGAGCTCAGTTTGTGCCCTATGACAACATGATGGGTTTCTCCAGAACTGGCTTCAGCCAGCACAGGACAGTTTTACACTTTTTGATCAGGAATGTAGGGTCTTGGGTGATACTGCATAAAGTTAATACATTTATTAGAAAACCTGTACTTTTCCTCTTGATTCTCCCATCAAACTTGTAGAGTAGTAAATACATGTTCTCCATCTTAATTTGACATTTGAGGAAAAGACCCAGGGAAGTTAAATGATGAATCGGAGGCTGGGGCAGATGAATGAGTACCTGGGTCTTTTGGTTTTTTGGAGAAGGCTCTTTAGTGCAGATGTGCAGGTATATTGTATCCCAAACACACTGGTCTTGGAGGCCCAGGGCTTGGTTCAGAAGGTACTGATATCAATACCATTATACATTTTATTTATTTATTCATTAATTTACTTATTTGGCATGTGGGATGTTTGATCATTTTTTTGGCACATGGGGTCTTTAGTTGTAACATGCGAGGTCTTAGTTGGGGCCTGTGGGATCTAGTTCCCTGACTAGGGGTGGAACCCAGGCCCCTTGCATTGGGAGCTCAGAGTCTTAACCACTGGAGCACCAGGGAAGTCACCACCATTATACATTTTATACCATTACGTATTTATACACTGAAGCTCTATTCAAAAGGCATTTGAATGAATGAAAATTCCCTTCTACCTTCCTTTTTCCCCCTCTTGTTGCTTCACCACCTCCTCTCTTTCTTAGAAATGAGCAAGTGGAGGAAAGGTTCATGGAACATTTTTCCTCTAATTGAAATTTTGCAAAAACTGCTGTTTAATAATAGATACCCACTTAATCCTTATGTATAGATGGAAAACTATAACATAAGTGATTCGATCAAGGTAAAAACTCCAGTAGAGACAGAGAAAATATGAGAAAACAGGTTTCCTGATTCCTGTCAAGGTGGTTGCATAGGTATACCACGTTGGATCCAACCATAATCCACCACCAGGCTTCCATCATGTGTCATTATACATCTGTCCCGTTTACTGCTCATAAGTTAATGCCAGTACCACGTGTCTCAAACTTTTAGTTAGGGAGCTTGATTAATTTATTTATCTTTTCAATTTGTTCTTCAGCTGTTGACTGAGGTTGGGGTAGATGATCAGACCTCCATTGGATCATTGCCTGTTTGGTGAGCTGACCATTTGCCTAGCTCTCTGGAGTTGGTCTTTATATGTCAAGGGGGTGTTAAAAAACTGCAATGAGGGGTAATTGTAAAGAAAATGAGTTCTCTTTTCCTTCCTCTCACTTACAGAATTCTCTAGATTGTCAAGATACATTGACTTTGTAATTCAGCTTGCTGTACTGACAGGATCCTTCCTTTCAAGTTGGAGTAGGTTTTTCTAAAATATGTTCTACAGAATAGGAGAAGTTAATAGAATATGTACGTTCAAAAAAGGAATGCCATGTCAAGAAGATTTGGCAAACAATGGATTAAATAAAGCTGCAACATTTATTGCAGGACTTTTCAGAGCCTTTAATAGGATGATTTCCATTAATCTTCAGGATGGCAATTGAATGAATAGTGTTCCCAAATTCATTTGATTATGCACCACTCTTTTGGGGACAGTCCTTATATCTCCTGAAGTACTGTCATTTAGGAAGTACTAACTGAAATCTGGCCTCTGTATTTAAAGCAAATATATATTTGGGGCTCTTGACCAAGGGAGACTGATATGGTGAACAGGAAGGGATGGATCCTTATTAGTTTTTGTTGATCTTTTAATAAATAAGTCTAAACCTTTGTTTTTAAAAATGGAATCCCAAGTGTTATTTATAGACCTCTGACCCTAAAGAAGGGAAAGAAGCTGAGGCTGGACAGTTGTTTTTACATGAAAAAAGGAGTGCAAATAGGGGTCTCATTCATAGGATTTTCTGCATGATATTCTAGTAGTTCATCCTTGCTCTGTCTTTAGACAGTGACATTTATAAAGCAGTCGCCAAGCTAATGTTATGGTTCCTGAGATTGTTCATATTAGAATTACATGGGCTGAGATCAGAGGCTCATGGTTCCTCCTTCCTGACTCAGGTCAGGATGAATAGTATCCAAGTGCAGTTTAACTCTTGCTCCTTCTCTTCAGAAATCATTTGTCACTCGGTTATTGCTCCCAATTAACTCTATGGTGGAGGCATATTTTAATTTTTCATTTTCTTATCTTTATTAGAAGAGATTGGGGGAGAGCTACATGCAAAGATCTGAGTGTGATCCTGGGAGCTGACCTGCAGTTAAAAAACATGAGGGAGGCAAAGATTGTTTCCAGGTTTTCATGTCTTTGAGGGTCCCTCCAAGGCTGGGGCCCAGTCGGGGTTCCTGGGTTCCTCTTAGCTGACAAAGCCATTTACACTGGGCTGTCCACACATAATGAGTTATACAGACTGCAGAGGAAGCGATCCTTCACCCAGAGGGTGACATCCTCACCTCTGGAATTTTCAGATGTCAGTGATAGGTGAAGATGAGCTTCTTTGGCCAAGAGGAATCTTTCAAACCAGGGACTCACCTGTGACCAGGCTATTACTGAGACTATGTCAAGACTTCATGTAAACCTTCAGCTGTGGGTGAGGACCCAACTCACCTGTGCTGAATGGACGTATTTCTAGATTACTTCATATTTGAAACGCTTGTCTCCCGTGTCTGTGAGGGATTAATGCTTTTCCACTTTAAAGGAAGAACAGGCCATAAATCACTGAGGAATTTTATGGGACTGTCCAAAGCACAGACTGGAAGCCAAGGGAAAATAAAAGTCCAGCTTCTTTATGGAAAATCAAGTGGAAAAGAGAGAGTGCTTCCTGAAAAGAGGGAGGCACTGCCTTGTGGGAGTGGAGGGATAAGAGACTTAGGAACTCCTCTTCTCGTGCCCCTGAGGAATTTAGCAGAACTCTGGACCTCAAAACGATTTGAAGGCAAAGGGAAGCAGGTGTTTGAACTGTTTGGAAAGCGGGTGAGAGGAATGATTATTTTTGGTAGCAAGATTTTTGTGTTTGGATTGTGCTTGTTATAGATCCAGTATCTTAATTTACATGTGCCTTAGTAAGGCAAAGAATTCCCCAGGTCATTCATGCACCTGCTTCTAATTCGAAGTTCATTAAGTATTGGAGAGGGAAAAGAAGGGGTGGCATGGAAGTTTTCTGAGGCTGGCCAACCAGGGAGAAAGTGAACAGATCCTGCAGGCTTGACCTTCTTATAAATTACAGACAAACAGAATAGTCTAGAGCACTGTATGTTGCAAAACAAAAGAGGACCAGTATAAGAGAGCACATCATATACATACATAAGGCAGTGTCCTTTCTAGAAACTGTTTCCCAAACCAGGAAGACCCAACAACCTAAGCCTTCAACGCGTCTCAGCTGAGCTTTTCTGACAGTGGCTACACACGACACTGTCTTTGCTTTCATGCCTTCATCCCATCTCAGAAGAGGTGGGGAGACTGTGACTCGTTTTGGGTGGGGGATGGTAAATACAATCGTTTCACTGTCATTTTTTGGTTTCAGAATTGGAGTGAATCTAAATGAATCATAACAGTTGCATTTAATAAATTCTCTTGGGTATTGGCTAATTTTAAACCGGTCTGACAAGTTTTAAGGTCCATGTGGTTTGGGGAAATTCACTGGTGCATTTCCTCATTTGGTCACCCCTTATTTCCCTCCAGCCTCGTTCCTTTTCAGCAAGCTGATCTACTTGTCATGGTTATCTTTGATCATCTGAGGTTGAGAGGAGGGGAGGCTGGGGAGGGGCTGAGCTGAAGGTCATGCAGGAAGCATTCAGGCCTCTCTTGTGAGCCGGCACCACTGGGAATTCCACGGGGTCCCTGGGAGCCGGCCTTCAGCTCACAGAGGTCACCGGGTGAAAGACCGCCACTTACCAGGAGGCTCCCACCTGGCAGACGGAGTTGAGAGGGGGCAGAACTCTGATTGTGGAAATGAAAGTGTCTCAGCATTTTGCTTTTCATCAAAGTCACTGCCTCCACTCCAGGCACGAGCAGCTTTAGCTGGCCTTTCCACATTGACTTTCTGCCGTGGCTCTATTATCATGGTGGTTAATGGATGCCAGGTGTGTGGTTTGTTTGTTTTTTTTTTTTTGGTGGGGGTGGTGAGAAATTATTTATTATCAGAGTGAGATCTTCTGGGCTATGGGGAATTTCAGGGAGCCCCGAGACAGCTTCATTGGAGAGGATCGTTACCAGAATCATCCCCAGTCTCAGGTTGTTTGCCTCTCCCCTCCCTTCTCTGCTGGATGTCAGCCCTGTGGATGTTTTATAGCTCACCTGAGCAGGTTCCCCCAGTAATCTGGGTTTTGATAATCATTTGCCTCACAGGGCAAGCAATACAGTGATTGAAATATTCCTGTGAAGATTTTTAAAAACCAAAACAAGGACAACAAAACCATTTAAACCACTGAAACAATTTAACAGTGCAGAGCCCTTTCCTTGCTTAACACATACAGTTCAGAATGACATCCATGAAGACCATATTTTTACAGTAAGAGGAGAACTCCGTTCCAGGCCAGAGTGTGGACAGACACGATGGTTGTGCTTGAAGTAAATTCTGACCTACCCACCAAAGGAAAGCTGGGAAGTGGTGCTGGTGGGTGCAGATACCATCACCTTCTGCATTCTCTGTCCGACACCCACATTGTTCTATTGTGATGGAAGATTTGCTTTAATGAGGAGGGCAGTGAAAAGCTCAGTCCAGGTTCTCAGGAGGTTTCAGTAAAGGCAACATTTGCCCCTCCTTCTGTGGTCCGTCACTGCTAGCTGTTGAAGGAGGGAGGTGTCAAGCATCTCTGTTCTTTCCTTTTCTCTTCCTCATTTCTAGATCATTAGAGCATTCACTTGATCATTCAATAAATCGTTAGAGAGCCCTTGCCTTGGGCCAGGCATCAAGCTAGGTCCTAGGGGTATCACTAGGGTCCTGACTGATATATGTACGTTGACCTCTGAGGGCTTCTAGTCAGATGGGGAACAGATAAGTCCATGGGCAGTTATACAGTATGAAAAGTGCTGTGATGTTGGCCATGGGGATACTTGAAAGGGACCTCAATCTAGATTGTGGGGTAGGGGGAGTCTTTTGGGAGACGGTGACACTTTAGCAGAGGCCTGAAATGAGAAACTGAGAACATGATTGTGTTGTGAGATGGGGTGGCGGGTGGGAGTGGGTTGGAGGTGTGGGCTAGAGTAATGTTTTTTTTTTTTTTTTTGTCAGCTGGCCCCTCCCTCCACCACCCTCCTTCTCTTGCTGTCTCCCTCCCTCCCTTTCTCCCTCTTTCTCTCCCTTCTTTCCTTGAGAGTTAATCTTTGGACCATGAGGAGCTGCTTCAGATGCATAGCAATTTGTAAGTTTGGATTCTATTATGGGGTAACAGGGGAGCCAGGGAAAGGGTTTTAAGCTGAGAAATAGCTTGACCAGATTTGATATTTATCACCCTGAAGAATGGACGAGAAACTTAGGGGACAGGGGTAGTTAGTTAGCAGGTTAGAGATGCTGGTGGTCTGGAGTGGGAACTGGCGGGGCTGCTAATGATTGGAGAAGGCGGAACTGGTGGTGGGTGGACTGTGGGGAGTGAGGGTGGCTAGGATCAAAGATAAACCTCATGTTTCTGACTTGACTGGTGGGGTGGCTCTGGGTGATCTCTCCTGAGATGGGTAATTCAGAGGAACAGGTGTCTTTGTGGGGTTTTTGATGGCTGCTTTAGATCTGCTTTGGGGAATTTCATTTGGGGAGAGATAGGGCCCTTTAAGTAGTGAACATGAGGACAACTGAAAGGTCAGTTAAGTGATAGAAAGTCTGAAGAGATAGTGGGAACCGAGTTGAGCATATCACTAACTTCTCCTGCCCTTTTCTCTGCCCCTACAATGTGACTGTCAACCTGATTTTACAGGAGTCAGAAAAACCTTTTAGAACCAAATCCATCAAGGTGGTGCTTCATCCACTGACCCAGGAGAAAAGCTTTGCATCTTTGTTGTAATGAGGGAATTTCCACTTACCTGACTTTTCTGCCTTCCTTATCTCTTTTTAGTTTTCTTGGATTCTGTGTGTATGTAAATACTTCATATTGCAATTTTGGTTTGTTTTTTTTTTGCTTAAACTTTTAGTATTCTGGCATCTGGCATGTAACGCTCAGTCATGTCCAACTCTTTGTGACCTCATGGACTATAGTTCCAGGCAAGAATACTAGAGTGGATTGCCATTCTCTTCTCCAGAGGATCTTCCCAACCCAGGGATTGAACCCGGGTCTCCTGCATTGCAGGCAGATTCTTTACCATTCTACCTGGGTTCAAATACATTCGGAATATACAATATAATTCTTTTGAATTATCCAGTGCAAAATGTTCTTAAAATGTCTTTTAAGTTAAAAAATAGAGGAAACCAAAGTTAAGATATTAAATTTTATTTTGGTGTCTGTTAGTAGTATGATGGAAATTTTGGTAGCATTATTGAGGGATCAGGTTTTAAATCTCCCCTATGTTGTCATGTTCTGCAGATTGCAAATGTGTGCAACAACTCTTGCCAACTTAAAAAAATGCACATGTTATTTAAGGGGACCAGTTGTTTCTAAACTTTTCTGGTTTTAAGGGCATAGAATGAACTTGGGTAAATCAAGTGTTAAGCATTAGATGAGGAAAATTTACAGATGTGAAGTTAGAAGGCAAAAAAGTTTATATTGAGGCAAATTTGGAGGGAACTCTTCTTCTAAGATAATTAAATTATTTACCATCCAGAAACTTATTCTGAAATTATCTGGAAATTTTTTTCATTTCTCTGAGTGTAAGCTCAGGCTCAATGGATTCAGATCTCACAAATACAATGTCTTTTTAAATTTCAGAAGTCGTGTATCTGTGGGCATTTGTGAGACAGTGCAAGTAAAATGAATAGATACATATTTCAATTGTTTCTCATTCCATTGCTTGTTTCTCCTTCTATTATCTCCTTTTCAACAAGGTTCATCCTTGATGAAGCCTAGACAAGTGGAAAGTTTCTCATTTTGAAGTTTAGTTGTTTTCTAATTGGTCACGCTAAAGAAAGGCTTACATTGATTTTGAAAGACAAAACATGTCATTGTTTTTTTCACCCATGCCCAGCTTCTACATGGCCGACTGGATATTGTTCAAATTTTCCAAAAGAGAAAAAGGAGAGAGAGAAACACCCTCATTTTGGGTCAGAAGCCAGTCATGGAAAATTTCATCCCCAAAGGATAATTTTTCATAAATATGCAAGCAGCAAATGGCAATGTGACTACAACAGAATCCACCCCTGGATTTCCATAGACAGTCTCTTGCTGTAAACACTCAGCCTCAGGCACACATATTAGGTCCAAAAAAAGAAAAAGCCCTGCAGTATTGGAAGCCTAATTATCCTTTTCCACTGGGATTGAGACTTCTTCCTCTGGGACCCAAGCTGGGGTAGGCGCAGGCCCCAATTTTGTTTTTATTCCACAATAATTCATACATTTTTAGAGCATGTCTACTATGCAAAAGGTAGTTTTGCTAGGGAAAACTCTGCCCTCAGCATTTGCAATCCAGTTGGGAAAATAAAGTGCACCTATATAAAAATCTAAGTCCATTTGTAGTAAGTGCCAAGCATGTGATTTCTGAGAGGAAGCATTGTCAGTTTAAGAAGGTCAAGCTCATGGGTATATGGGCTGTAATAGTCGGGGACGTCCTCCTGGGAGAAGTGGAAGTCGAGTGATAGGTTGAAAGATGGGGTGGCTTGAGGCACAAATGCAGTATTTACATGAAGCGGTGTGGGAAGCAGATGACCACCAAGAGCTGGGAGCCTGGAGCCTGCAGATGTGTGTGGGATGCTGCTATGGGTTTGTTGATTGACTTGAATAGGCACTCTGCCCCCACTTTTATCTGGGTTCCTGCCACCTGGGGCACAGAGGTCGGCTCAGCTCTGCTCTTTCAGTCTGACCCAAGGACTGCGTGACATGAAGGTGAAATCCTTACAGAGCAGAAGTCATGAGAAGTCTATTTTGCAAATCCAAGCTCCGCTTGTTTCCTGCACTTTTATTTCATGTTATTAGATCTGGGAAGAGGTTGAGCATCTCTCCATGTTAATAGAGGACTTTAAGAGAGATTGTAATAACTGTTGAGAGAGAGAGGCAAAGAGCATGAATCACAACAGGTGTGTGTTGAGATGAAGAGTGAGCTTACAGATTTGAAGCAAGCATTCACAGATTTGATGATGGCTGTTCTAGAAACAATAAAAGTCACTAGACAAATAAGGAGGGGTGGGTTGATATTGGAACTGTAAATCTCTAGAGGCTGCCAGCTTTGTTGAGTTTGAATGTGAGTGCTAGACACCACAGCAGACCTCACTGCAAGATTTGTTCTTTCCAAGTCAGGAAATCCTCGAGTGTTCAGGCTGATAGACTAGGCTCTGTATGCCCCTCTCTCCCCTCACTGGGAGGGAGAATGGAAAAGGAGGCTCATACTTCTGATATCCCAGATACGAGCTAATGTATGTCAGGGATGTTCACCCTTGCCCGCTAGGCTCAAACCTGTTCCTTTGACTAATAGTTTTATGGTGCCCAGAGTTAACCATTAAAGTCAAGCTATTTACATGCACAGGACATGGAGACACAAACTGGGGAAGTAAAATAAAGCAGGCTGATAAAGCATGGCCCACTTCTGCCATTAGACCAGAAGTCATGCACTCTCAGATATATACACACATCCATAACTAAGGCACCTTGCTGTTGAGTGATTTTTCAGAACAGAAAAACCTTTGTACAAATGGCCATGTTGTAGAGATTTTCCAACAGTCTTCTACATTTCAGCTCATGAAAATAAATAAGATATAGTTGTCTCCAGGTGCTCATAACAAAAATCTGACTAATACACGTAAAGCAGAGTTTTGTTCTAGACGCTCTAAAGTTCTTATATATCATATTTGTTCTTCACTCAACAAACCTTTATTGACTACCTACTGTGTTCCAGGCACTATGTTAGAGGTTAGAGATTTTAAACCTCTAGTAACTTAGATATGATAACCTATAAAATGTAATTTAAAGGCAGAGTATTTTCTTCCTATGCTTTTTATAACCACTGTTCATTTGTCTCATGATAGGAAATAATTGTGACTGAATACCTAGGGCTATGTAGTTATTTTAGATTTTAGCCAGGTGGTTTTTTAAATTGTCATTTAGAAATGGGTCCTGTTATATTTACCTGTGAACCAAGTCATGGAGTTTTCAGAGTGGCTAAGTGGGCATTTATGTGCCTAACTAGAGGCCAATCAGATCTGTTTTGGTTTTAGTGTTTATACTTAAGGTTAATGCCCCTTTAGACTGTTTGGGCAATTTCACCTGTATTATTATATGCCAAAATTTATTGAGTTGTGTTGGTTATCCCTCCATTGGCCTGGGGCAAGACCAGGAATGCCAGAAGCTAGGGTCGTTTCTTGGTGACACACTGCCTGGCCCACGAGTGGACAGGAATGGGTAATGCCTGTGGGAATCTAAACACCGAGACTGTGAAAGGAACGCACACCCTGTGTTTAAAACAGCTGAGCGGCTGGGCTCCCCCTAAGTGAATACGGTCAGCAGTCACTACTCTTATAATGTGTATTGTCTGGGTCACTCATTTGGCACTTACTACATCCTGTCTTGGGTTATTAGTAACTATTGCATGTATCTGTTTTTTTTTTTCCTCCCCAGTTATACTACCCCATCACTGTGGATACAGGCTTTTCCTCCTCATTCAGATTCCTAACCAGCATTCTTTATGGGAAGCAAACTTGATGGTTGTTGTTGTTATGAAATAGAAGTGTTTCATTTATTAAAATATAAGTATTTTTTTAAACAATTACAAATTGACTAATTGAACCTCTTTTTAAAAACAAATTACTTGAGGCATTGTTGACATACAATAAACTACATGTATACAGTCGATATAGAGAAGGAAGTGGCACCCCACACCAGTACTCTTGCCTGGAAAATCCCATGGGCGGAGGAGCCTGGTAGGCTGCAGTCCATGGGGTCGCTAGAAGTTGGACACGACTGAGCAATTTCACTTTCACTTTTCACTTTCATGCATTGGAGAAGGAAATGGCAACCCACTCTAGTATTCTTGCCTGGAGGATCCCAGGGACGGGGGAGCCTGGTGGGCTGCCGTCTATGGGGTTGCACAGAGTCGGACATGACTGAAGCAACTTAGCAGCAGCAGCAGCAGCGTACAGTTGATAAATGTACCATTTGATAAGTTTGGACTCCATAACCTGATTTAAAAAAAAAAACTCAGTGGGCACCAACTTTGTGTAGGTTGTTGATCTACAAGTGTGAGTTAGGAGTTTTCAAAGTGACACTTATGTGGTGGTGAAGGGGTGGTTTGGCTCCCAGATGACTTTCCTAGTGTAGTTTTCTGCCTTGGTGAGTTGAGCTTCTGGCACTCAGTGGACATGTGATAAATCTTCCTGATGGTCATGTGTGTATAGTTGTAAAGTCTTTATCCCTGTGCCTGCCCTTTAAAAAGCAACCGTTTCCATCTTTTATTTGCTTATTTTTAAATAGAGGATAGTTAAAAAAAATTTTTTCCCAACTGTATTGAGGTAAATTGACAAAAACAGGGCTTCCCAGGTGGCGCTGGTGATAAAAAAAAAAAAACTTGCCTGCCAGTGCAGGAGATGTAAGAGACCCAGGTTCGATCCCTGAGTCAGGAAGATTCCCTGGCATAGGAATGGCACCCTACTCCAGCATTCTCGCCTGGAAAATAGCTTGGGCAGAGGCACCTGGTGGGCTACAGTCCATGGGGCTGCAAAGAGTCAGACATGACTGAGTGACTAAGCACACACACACACACATATTTAAAGCATACAAAAGGGTGGTTCGATATATATTGTGAAATGATCACCACAATTAATTAATGTAACTGTCACCTCACATAGTTACTTTTTTATTTTTTAATGGAGGATAATTTATAATGCCCTCAGCATTTTGTCCTCTTGACAAATCCAGCAATGATTTTATTTCCTGAGTGCAGTGATGCTGGCTGGCCATCTTTGTAGGAAGATACAGCCAAAAAGTATGTGGATATTCTTGTGGCTGCAGAATCTCTTACTCTCTGGAGCCCTCTTTGATTTCCATAAGGGCTGAGCGAGTCCTGTAAGAGAATTGAGTGCCAGGGCAGGCCAGCTGAGTTTTAATTGATTCTAATTAGCACCCCCATAGACTGTAGCAGCTTTTTTTTTCCTTGAAGCAGTCAGCCAAGTAGCATTAGGAAAGGTGAGATGTCTTTCTGTGGAAGCAAGGAAGAGGCAAAACTATTTTCAGGCTATGTCTCTGCAAGTCCTGCCTTTCTCAGGAATAGGGACGAAGTGAGATAAGGAAAAGAAATACCTGAGGAGCAAGATGCCGGGAAATATTCACTCTAAACCTAGCAGTGAGCTTAGTACAGCAGGACGAAGATGCCTCAGGTCTTTGCACTCAGGTACCTTCCAGTTGAATTGGAAAGAATGAGCGATGAGATGTAATCAAGCCTTAATGTTTCTTGCGAGCTAGGGAAATGGTTCTTGGGAGCAGTATTTATGGACATTTCAGAAAGTGTTTTCTTACCTTGAACGAGTCATTAGAGCTGCTGCCAAAAGAATAAGAAAATGATCAGTGCACAGACAGTCCCCAGTACTTCCTCCCCTCTTAGCTGCACTCAACAGGCACCCAGTGCCTGCCTGTAAGAGTAGGTGCTCCTGTTTTCCCATCTCTTGGCCAGGCATATGGTTTCCACTGATGGGCAGCTCAATTTGCAGCCAGTTGTCAATCCCGTGTGGTGTTCTGGGGACAGAGGTAACGTGGGAAGCTAGAGCCCCCAGTCAATCAGAGGCCTTATTGGTCAGAAATTTAAGTCTTCCATGCTGTGCAGCACCATAAATGACTTCAGGTTACAGCTGGCTTGGTCTTTTGGGGCTTGGAGGGATGGAAGGACGAGAAGTTACGCCAACGCTGGACAACATTGTGAAGTGAGGATAGCTTCATTTCCCTCCCTTCCTTTCATTAATGCAGTGATTTTGATGGTCACTTCATCAGAACTTGGTCTGAGACTGCTGTTTAGACCTCAGTATGACAGTAAGTCTGTGGGTTCCCATTTTAAGGAAATTTGCCTTTGAAACTGGGTCTTTTGGGTGAACTGAGAGGCCTGGGCTTCAGGTGAAGGAATCATAAGGAGGTGAGGAATGGGCAGGCCTGCTTCTGAGATTTCACCTGGGAGGACAAGGCCTGCCTCATGTGCACTTAGAAGACTACCACAGGCAAGCATCAGCCTGGGGTTTTCAAAGATTTGAGCTGGACCCACAGTAGGAAATACTTTCTGTCTTGTGGTACAGGGAGCACACATGAGAAGGAATAGATTAATACCTGTCTTCACTCTGTGAGAGGTACCTGGTCATTTTAATAACCTATGGCTTAATTTAAATAATGTTGATTGGATCTACGAAACTGATTTCACAACCCACATGTGAGTTAATGGGCCAGGCCAGGCTAGGCTGTGTTTTGGGTTTTCTGTACCAGGGTGCATAGTCAGGGGATTGGTGGGGGCTAAACCTTGACTCTCATTTCTCTTGCCTAGCAGGTGCCCGGACTTGGCACTGGGTCTCCCAGAAGAAGGAGTACATTATAGAATGTATTCATGAAGTGATCCATGTGCCCAAGACTTATATGCATGGTACCTGTGTGCTCCACTCAGCACCATTTGTAATTTACAAATAAGATCTGTGTGGCTGGTAGTATCCTGTCAGTAGTCACCTTGCAGAAGAGAGAGAGAGAGATGAAAATTACAGGTCAGGAGAGACTAGATCCAGAGTGAGAAAGGATGCCAGATGTGGCTTGGGCACTAGTGAGAGAAGAGTTGAGGGGGACTGGCTCCGGGCCTCCCAGAGATACCAAAATTGGCGGGTGCTCAAGCCCCCTATACAAAATGATGAACTATTTGCAGTATGTAATCTACACACATCCTCCTGCATACTTCAAGTCTCTCTAGATTACTTGTAATACCTAATACGATATAAATTATCTGTAAATAGTGATTCAGTTCCATTCAGTTCAGTTCAGTCGCTCAGTCGTGTCTGACTCTTTGCGACCCCATAAATTGCAGCACACCAGGCCTCCCTGTCCATCACCAACTCCTGGAGTTCACTCAAACTCACGTCCATCGAGTCGATGATGCCATCCAGCCATCTAATCCTCTGTCGTCCCCTTCTCCTCCTGCCCCCAATCCCTCCCAGCATTAGAGTCTTTTCCAATGAGTCAACTCTTTGCATGAGGTGGCCAAAGTACTGGAGTTTCAGCTTCAGCATCAGTCCTTCAACACAATGTAAATGCTATGTGTAGATGCTTTGCCAGCATGCAGCAAGTTCATGGTTTTCTTTTTGGAACTTTCTGGAATTTGTTTTTTAAAGGTTTTCTATCCACGGTTGGTTGAATCCTTAGATGTTGAATTCATGGATATGGAGGTTCCAACTGTATCTGCTCTCAGCTTCTTCCTCACATCCCCTTCGTTTTGTGATCTGGAAGGTGCTAAACCAAGACAAAGGGGAAGGAGCCCATGTAATTTAGACACTGGCAACTGAAAAAAAACAAAACAAAACATTTTCTGAGGTGCTTGGCAGCACTCTGTACCCTGTGGAGTACTCAGTACCTTTTGTTTGATGTTGCTGACAAGACCTAAAAATAGTCCCTTAAAAAAATCTGCCATTAAAGTGTAGCAAAACTGAAAAAAAAAAAAAAAATTTAGACACTGGCCATTGTTTCTTAGATTTCCCTGAAGGGAGGAGCTGAATTTCTGTCTGTGATGGAAAAATTAAATGTAATAAGGAAATAAGGAAAGAGCAATAAGGAAAAAATAAATGTAATTAAAAAATGAAAGTAAACAATATATTCAACAAATGTCTGTTGAAAACTTTCTCTGTACCAGAGACTGAATCAGATCCTACATTGTTTAAATAGTTTTATATTCACTGTGGATTAACTTTTTAAAAAATGAACCCATCTGCATGAGTGCCCTCATTTGAATTCTGTGATTTTTCTTCACTTCTAGCTAGTCACTAAGCATGTTTCCTGAAAATAGAAGAGACTCAACTACTGTTATTCAAATAATGACCATTTTGCCAGGAGGGAGTGTTGGGGAGTTGATTAAAGCTAACAAAACCATTGCCAGGTTTCCTAGATTAAGAAAAGGTTTTCTTTACCCTTGTGCTCTTGATAACACTATGGACAACATAGAAGACTAAGAGGCATTTCTTTTGTGTCACTCAGAGTTTCTCATTCAGGAAATTCTTACCGAATATGCATAGTGTCTCAGACACTGACTAGGCACTTGGCATTATGCAGGATGGAGAAATCCCTGACCTCAGGGAGCAGAGCTGAGGGGAAGGTAAGGCTTACTCATGAGCAAGAAAGGGCCCTGAGATGCCCTTATATGGTGGTCACTAAGGGTCCTACTCAATGTGTACCATTTAGGAATAAGTGTGTCTGCATGTGGAGAAGGCAATGGCACCCCACTCCAGTACTCTTGCCTGGAAAATCCCATGGACCGAGGAGCCTGGTGGGCTGCAGTTCATGGGGTCGCTAAGAGTCGGACACGACTGAGTGACTTCACTTTCACTTTCATGCATTGGAGAAGGAAATGGCAACCCACTCCAGTGTTCTTGCCTGGAGAATCCCAGGGACGGGGGAGCCTGGTGGGCTGCCGTCTATGGGGTCGCACAGAGTCGGACACGACTGAAGCGACTTAGTAGCAGCAGCAGTAGCAGTGTCTGCATGTGATAGAAAACCTAAAAATACAGTGGCTTAAAGACACTAGGTTTTATTTTCTCAAAGGTAAGAAGTTTTGATCAGAACTAATGTGGTATTCCATGATGCTTTCAGGGACTTAGGCTTCACTCATCTTACCTCTCCATCGTCCCTAGTGTGTGGTCCTCATTCACATGGTCCAGTGTGGCTGCTAGAGCTCCAGCTATCACATAGTCATTCCAGGAGAAAGAGAAGAAGGGCATACTTTCTCCCTTTTAAGGAAGGTTAGGAAATATATTCTTTATTCTAGCCAGTCATATGCACAGCTAAAATTCAGGAGGTTTATTACTAAAGAAGAAGGGGAAATGGTATTGAGGTAAGCAGCTAACAACATCTCAGGCACGGGGTACAGGGGTGAGGGAAAGCTTTGTAATGGAGATGGGATGTGACTCAGGCTTTCAGGGACTGGGTAGTATTTGAAGATTAGTGGACACTCTGTTCACTGTACACTAGACCCCTCTGCTGTGGCAGATGTAATAGAGCTTGCGAAGGTCCTGCCCTGGTAGCTTGGTTGCTACCTTTCCATTGATAGAGCCCTGACCACCCAGTAGCTCCAAGAGTCAAGTTGTAGCTTAGCAAGTTTTGATTATTGTTATTTAAAATTTTAAGTATAGGAGATTTTGTAGGAAATCATACTTGGAAGTTCTTAGAATGGAATGTTAGTTACTTATTATTTATTTTTTTTTTGTCACCCACAAAACATACACCTGACCCTATAAAGCATGGCAAATAAAGGGGAGAGAAGGGACTTCCCTGGAGGAGCCGTGGTTAAGACTCCAGGCTTCCACTGCAGGGGACAAGGGTTTGGTCCCTGGTTGGGGAACTAAGATCCAACGTGCAGTGTGGAGCAGCAAAAGGAAAAAAGTAAACAAAGTTAAAAAAAATAAATAAAGAGGAGGAGAAGACAAGCTGAAATCCAGAGACACTCAGCAGGGGCAGTGCAGTTGGATGGTCCTAGGGAAAAGCTTTTCCTTCTTCATAATTCCCTTGCTTCTGTTTCACCCACATCCCAGAGTAGAAACTGGCAATTTGATTTTCTCCCTTTTTCTTCTCCTCTAAGGTTTGCAGAATACAGACAAGCAGGATTACATGAGTGTCATGCTGCAAACAAATTAAGGATGTCTACTACCAATTGCCTGTATTAAAAGATTGTTCTGTAGGTACTAGCTGATGCGCTTGGACAAGACAAAGTGTACATATGGAAAGCAAGAGGTGGAATTATAATTATGTGCATATGATATAATTATATATTAAATGATACACTGTTTATTGGGCTTCTCTGATGGTTCAGTGGTAAAGAATCCACATGCAATGCAGGAGCTGCACAGGACGTGGGTTTGATCCCTTGATCAGGAAGATCCCCTGGAGGAGGGTACAGCAGCCCACTCCAGTATTCTTGCCTGGAGAATTCCATGGACAGAGGAGCCTGGCAGGCTACCGTCAATAGGGTCACAAAGAGTTGGATATGACTGAAGCAACTTAGTATGCACACACATGCTATTTATTATAAAAAACAAGAGAATACAGTAAGGTAGTTTGACATGAAATTAATATACAAAAAAGCTTTAGAGAAGAGCAAACTGGTAAAAATAGTAGATAGAATAGAAGCAGACTCCATTCATAGCAAAGATATGTGAGTAATTAAGATGAATTAGTTTTGTAGGATATTACGTGTTTTAAATATGTATATGTTATACATATTTAAATAGTATAATACTGACAATTGAATGGACAGGAAGATCAATATATAGAATAGAATCCGGAACTAGATACCAATATTATATTAAAACTTTGTCTATAAATGAAAGTGGCATTATGTATCAGAAAATAAAATGATAGATTTTTCAGTAAAACAGTTTGGGACAACTGGGTAGCCATCTGGAAAAACAAAAATTGGATCAATACCTCACTTCTTATGCCAACATAAATGCCAGATGGATAAAAATTTTAATATTAAAAGTAGAAGACAGAAGTTTTAAAAAATTTTGTGGTAACACGGTCTTCCTATGTATAATACAAATCCTAGAAATCATAAATTAAAAGATTGATATATTACATTTTAAAAAACTAAAAAAACTCATACCTCATGGAGGCTAGGTCCCTGATAGGTTCATGGACCATCGGAAAGTCAAGAAACAGTGAACAGAGAATTACATATAAAACCCAAGGACTAATATCCTTTATAACGAGCTTTAATAAATTAATAGAAGATCAATAACATAATAAAAAATGGGGAAAACAAGAATAGAATATTGACAGAAAAAAGAAATAAAAATGACTCATATAGAAAGATACTAAACCTGAAACCAAGTTTTTCTTTTTTTTTAGACTATCTGAATGGTAGTTAAATTTTTTTAAACTAGCAGAATGATAAAAATTTATCATTGAGGGTGAAGGGAACCAGACATTCATGACAATAGCTGTGTAAATTGGGACAACTTTCATGGTGGGTGTTTTGATTAATCTTTATCAAAATGAAAAGTATGCATTCAGTCAGTAATTCCATTTCCAGAAATGTTATCCTTCCGAAACATTTTGAGAAGGTTTGTCGCTGCATCTCAGTGTCTTCATCGCACCGTGTTTCATTTTGCTCGTCTGTGAAGTGGCAGTAAGGGCTTCTCAGGTGGCTCAGCTGGTAAAGATTCCACCTGCAGTGCAGGAGATGTGGGTTCGATCCCTGGGTTGGGAAGATTGCCTAGAGGAGGGCATGGCAACCCACTCCAGTATTCTTGCTTGGAGAATCCCATGGACAGAGGAGCCTGGTGGGCTCCAGTCCATAGGGTCACAGAAAGTCAGACACGACTGAAGAGACTGGGCACACGTGCATGCATGAGGTGGGAATAATAACTCTAGTTTCCTGATGCTTGAAATGGCTGGTGTAAGAGTACCTCAGGAACAAGCTAGGCTGCCTGAAAGAAGAAAGGTAGTCTTTAATTTTAAGACATCATTCTGGTGTTTCAGAAAAGGGGTCCTAATTATAAGGCAATTGCCCTTTGCTTTGAAATACCGGGGCTAAACTTACACCTGCTTTTCTACTCTGGCATCAAGAGTTGTGTTTGGATGTACCTGGAAGGCTTTTGGAGGCCAGTGTGATGGGGGTGGCTGGTAGCCTCTTTGGCATAGGGCCCCAAGAGATGGAGCAGTGGGTCCAAGCACCCCATACCATGTCCAGTCTGGCCTTTTTATATGCCTCAAGATGGAAGATCTCCTAGGACCATCCTCCTGGGTCCAGAATGTGGGGAGCCTTCAGATTTGACATTATTTTAATACCAATGTTAATTTGACTCAGATAATGATACAACCTGTTACACAGCCTATCTACATAATTTTAGGTAAGGAAATTGCTCAGGGAGGTCCCTGAGTAGTTGGAGGCCAGAAAGAAATATTTTCAAGTAATTAACTGGTGGACAGGTAAAGATTTTATTATTTAAAAAAATGGAAAAGTCCTAGAATAGCATGTTATAGATCATATCTGTCCAGAAAAGGGTATCAACAAGAAGAAGCTGAAATTCATGGATGCAGAAACTTTGGTTTTAATTCCTTTTCTTCTTTAAAATCGTAAAACTCCCTTGTTATAGTTTCTTGTTTTTTTCCCCCCTTAACTCCCAGATAAGGCCTAATAAAATAACCATTCTGACAGGCTAGAATTTAGCAAAATGAAGAGAATTTAACTTGGATGAATACATTATGCATAAGAAATAGAGCCTCAGTTTGGGCTTTCTTAATGGCAAATGCCTAAACCACCAAATGATTGTGTTGATTTTGTGGGTTTCTTGAAAGAGATCAAACATTTAACATCTCTCGGACTTGCATAATACTTCAGCTAGTGCATTGGCTAAGTCAAGAGAAATAAGGCAAGCAGAATGGGATTTCCAATAGAGCTTCCTATCTGGGTTGGAAGAATAGACTCTAATGATTTGTTATGATCACTTTATAAATTGCACCTATGGCAAATGCACCGTGGGCCTGGGGTCAAGTGCATTAACTGAAAAGGCTGTCACATCCAAAGGCTTTTGAAATGCCTGCATGAAGTATAATTCATTAGTTGAGCATCAACAACATAAGCGAATTGGTGATGACCTTTTGGGAGCTCATGTTTCAAAGCAGATCATGCTGATGTGGCCAGAACCTAAGAACACAAGAGAAAATGAACCAAATGTTGCAGCACTGATGAGCCATCTGTGTGCTGTTTAAAGTAAACCTCATACAGGAAAAACAGGGTGAAAGAAACCTAAATGAATTAGGGATCATTGCTTTGCTTTTCACGAAGGGAGAGATTTAAGCACAACTCTTTTAACACCTTGGGAATAGAATTTGATTACAAAAAAATTTAGATTTCAGAGTCCCTGTTTTAAGCATGTGTTATGAATGAAATAAATGAACAGTGAGGCCTCATTTACCAGGGAGTAGATTTCAGGTCACTCTGGGAACCGGAACAGGCCCATGAATATGGAAATGCTATGGAAGAGCAGAAAAAACTGAAGAGCCAGAGGTCTAGCCTCAGCCACCCTCTGGCTGTTCTCTGGACCTTGGTTTCCTCATTGTTGAAATGAAGGTGTTGGACAGTTTCAAGATCTCTCTCCCTGTTAAAAATTTTAAAAAAATGTGCAATCTTTGTTTTATTTGTGTTTATTGTTTGTTGTTGTTTAGTGGCTAAGTTGTATCCTACTCTTTTGTGACCCCATGGACTGTAACCCACCAGGCTCCTCTGTCCATGGGATTTCCAAGGCAAGAATACTGGAGTGAGTTGCCATTTTTTTCTCTAGAGGATCTTCCCAACTCAGGGATCAAACCCCACATTTCCTGCTTTGGCAGGCAGGTTTTTACCACTGAGCCACCAGGGAAGCCCATTTGTGTTTATGCATTTATGTATTTATAATATTTAAAAAAGGTTTAAAAAATGTACTTTGTAAAGAATTCAAACAGTAAAAAGGTAGATGGCAAAAAATGACCTACCTCTTATCCCAGACTCCCATCTCACTCTGCAGAGGCAACCTTTATACTAGCTCCTTGTATATCCTTCCAGAAATATCTTTATAGGCATATTACATATGTATCTTTTGAAAGTGAATGAGATAATTGTCATGCACACTGTTCTGCTTCTTCCCTTTTTTGCTTAACAATTTTGAAAACTTTTTACTTTATACTTTTGGAAGTTGTAATTACAAGCTCGATATTTATTTTCTCTTGCAGACTGGGCGATATGGTAATCCATAGTTCAGTCAGTTGAAGTAATGTCTTGTTGATGAAGAGTCAGATTATATTCATAGATCTTTCCTTCAGCTCCCTATAGCTCTAAATTTCTCTGACTTTTAACATCTTGGGGAAAGATATCTGGGTAAGAAGAAATACAGCTGTTACAAATCACATGTGCTGCTCCTCTTGGGAGATAAAAGCCCACCCGTTATCAGTCCTTGACCACAGTCACATATAGAATGAGATGGCGGGTGAAACACCAGTTCTTACATCATCGGAGGCAGGAGATGGAGGAAGCATATGGGATCTCACAGGGTGGGCCTCCTGCACCATCTTTTTTTCTTTTTTCTTTTTTAATCTTTCTGCAGTGCTCCCTGGCATTTTGGATCTTAGTTCTCCTACCAGGGATGGAACCCAGCCTCCCTGTATTGGCAGAGGGTGTCTTAACCACCGGACCACGAGGGAAGTCCCTGCAACTTCATTTGTACCCAAGTGAGAACCTCTGTTCCTGTTGTGGGCTAGATTATTGGTAAAAGGGTGAATCAGATTGGAGACCAAAACTTCACTACCTTTTAAATGATGTATACCTGTTAGGGATTTTGCATATCAGAAAGTTAAAAGAACAATCTGTGGTTGCTGAAGAAGAGATTATTTGGCAAAGAGAGTTGAGCGGATAGAGTAGGAGCCGGAAATAAGGGTGTTCAGAGTTAGGGTTGGTGGGGGTGGGGCAGGGTGATTTTTTTCTCTGTGTCTAATGATTAAGTGACAATACCCCTGCCCTCTCAGGGTTGGAGAGGAGACAGTGGAAAGGCAATCTTGGACTGTCCGGGTATTTACCAAGAAGCTTCAAAGTAGTCATCGTGGGAAAAGCCTGAACTATGTTGAACTTCCTTCTCTTATGGCTTGGTACTTGTTTGGTTTAAAATCACACACGAGGGGAGTACTGAGTTTTTAGGACTGAGGATCTAGGGGCCACACTCAGCCCTAAGAGGGAGCTTTAGGCAATCAGCAATCCGTGTCCTTCCAACATGGCCAGGCTGGGCGGTTCTCCTTTCCAAGCTGGACGGTTTGCATTTGTGTGGCAGGATGAGGGGCACGTTCTACAGCACCCCCACCCCCAGACCTGATGTTCTCACGGGAGCAGGACTGCACACACCTGCTGTGTCTCCAGAGAGGTTGTGGGTTTTCACTGTGACTCACGAGTCTTATTTATGACCACTGTGCTGGTGGAGACAGACAAACAGAGTGACACAGGCTCACAGAGTGATTCCCCTCTTTCCATTCAGAGATTTTTCTGGAACACCCCCAGCATGTTGGTTTTCAGCATTCAAGAAAGAGAAAAGAGAAAAACTCTTTATTGGGCAAATTCAGCCACCTTCTCCCCACCCTGTTTATTCACAAAAGGCCTTTGGTTAAGGGTCCACTCAGTTGAATTCCAAGCATTTCGGAGTCAGCATGGACATCTTGATAATTATGCTCCGCTTCACTTTGAGCGTGAGGAGAGCCAGGGTCCTTATCAGCCTCCACTCCTCACACCTCTTTTAGGAAATCTTGTCTCTGCTGACTGGTATTTGAGGTCATTAGCTTAGTGAAACTGGGCTTCTGTGGTGGCTTAGCCTGCCAATACAGGAGATGTGGGTTCCATCCCTGGGTTGGGAAGATACCCTGGAGAAGGAAATGACAACCTATTCCAGTATTCTTGCCTGGGAAATCTCATGGACAGAGGAGCCTGGAGGCTACAGTCCATGGGGTTGCAAAAGAGTCAGACACAACTTAGCAACTAAACAATAACAGTAACAATAAGCTTAGTGGAACGGGGCCCTGTGCTAATGAGTCCAAGGTCACAACTTTGCATAGAGGGAAGCCTTGCTCTCCCTTGCAGAGCACCTACCAGCTGCCCATGTTTCCATCAGGTTCGAGGAGGCCATGAAGAGGGTACAGGTGGCTTAAACTCAGTCCATCTCTTTTTCTTTGTGGACCCAAAATACAGAGCTGAGGTTCTTGTGATTGTAGGTCTGTAATTCTGTTTTAGGAAATGATGGTTTAAGTATGCATTTACATTCAAGTCTCAGGGATTAATGTTTGGAAAAATTTGCACTCATGGCCAGAGTTCCTCAGTGTTCATGGTTCATTTTTGTTCATGAAGTTAATGAGTTTCAAGGACTCTGTGGATACTGAGAGTTAAGACATAGTTCCCACCTATGTTAGTTTCCCAGGGCTGCTGGAACTAAGTGCCACAAACTGGGTTGCTTATAACTGCAGAAATGTATTCTCTTGCTGTTCTGCAAGCTACAAGTTTGAAGTCCGGGTGTTGGCAGGGTCAGGCTTCCTCTGAAGCCTGGAGGGGACTCCCTCCTCTTCCAGCTTCTGGTAGCCCTGGGCCTTCCTTGGCTTGTGTCAGCAGAGCTCCAAGCTCTGGCTCTCTTTCCAGGGCTGTCTCCCTCCTTCTGTTTTCTCTTCTTATAACGACAACAGTCATTGGATAGAGGGTCCACCCTAATGACCTCATTTTCACTTGATTACATTTGCAAAGGCTCTATTTTCAAATAAGGTCACATTCATAGGTGTCAGGGCTTAGGACTTCAATAAATATACCTTTCTGGGGACACAATTCAACCCACAATTCCACTTGTCCGTAGGTATCTTTTAATTCATGAGGAAAAGTGTTGGAAAAGGATGGTGACCTTAGTACTAAAAGAGACCTAAGCACTGTGTTGTAAGAGTCCAAGGAAGGAAACACACACACACACACACACACACTCTAATACCAAACATGCGACTATGGAATGAACACACACACACACACACACACACACACACACACACACTCTAATACCAAACATGCGACTATGGAATGATGCAGAATGGGTAAGTTATAAAGACTCTCTTGGAAAAGTTTTCCTGGGCATGTGGCCTTGAAGGATAGGGTTTAGTACTAGAGAAGCAGGCAGTGAAGGGAATTTCAAACTGAGTGTAAGCAAAGTTCTGAAAGTACCCTTGTTTCAATCTGCGAAGAAAGATGCTTTTAGCAGAAATGTAAGGGCAGGATTGGAGATCTGGAGACTAGAGGCCTAATGGGAGATTCTGTAGGAGCCTCAGGCTCACCAGAAGGCCTGAACTTAGAAACAGTTGTGGGGTAAGAAGTCAGGGACAGATTATAAGGACTGGGGTGAGGGTGGGGCATTGGTAGAAGGTAGCAATGGATGGTTACAGGGAGATGGTCAGGGGAGAGATGGCTTTCAGTGTTCTGGTAGGGTCAACTGGAGGGAGGGTGATGCCTTTCAACAGGAGAGGGAGCTTAGGAAGAAAGCACATTATAAAAGGAAGGTAAGTTTGTAAATATGTTGAGTTTGAGGTCCTTGCAGCTCTAGGTGGAATCGCTCAGCACAAATGGTAAAACTTGAGACATTCTGGAAGAAGAGGTCCAAGTTGGAAGCAAGAACGCCAGCATGCTGATTAGAACCGTGGGGTGGATGCGGTGACCTGGAGAGAGGGGACAGAGGCAGAGGAGCAGTGGGGCAAGGCCCATGCCTTGGGGAACGCTCAGGAGAGGGACAGGGTTAGGAGACAGTTGACAGGCAGAGAGCGGAGAGTTCAGAGTGGACGAGGGACCCAACGGGGCTTTGTCAGCCTCACACTAGCCTGGGAGGCTGTCAGAGCTGACAGCAGATGTTCTGTCTGAAGACTGATTGGGAAAAAATGCTCTCAGTGAGGTGATTAGGGGCAGGATCCAACTTGTAGGAGGTTGAGGAGATGAACGGGAGATGTGGCAGGGAGGCAGCAAGGGTAGACTGTCACTCTGGAAAAGGAGAGAAGGGTAGACTCACTTCTTCGCAGGATGAATCAAGAAGGCAGGTCACCTGAGGAAACAGTAAAGAGAAGGAATAGTCAGGAAGATAGAAGAGAGGATCATTATTGGATGAAATGAGTTCTGGAAGAGATAGCAGGCTGTGGGGTGGGTAGCCAGGAAAGAAGTTTAACTGAGATTCTCAAGGGAATCATGTAAGATTCCTTGTATGAATGCAGCATGAATCTTGTGGGGATTTTTAATTCACGACGATCATTCACAGCCCTCCCTGAAGACTAGAGACTGGACGAGTTGACCTGTGGACACAGAATTTTGTGACTCTTGGCCTCTGCTGTGCCCTACTGACGTGGAACTGCAAGCTTACAACCAGTTCTGGAAGCTTCCCCTAGAGAATGTATAGATTGATGTCGGTTTTTTTTTTTGCCACACTGCATGGTATGTAGGATCTTAGTTCATCAACCAGGAATTGAACCTGCATCCCCTGTACTGGAAGCATGAAGTCTTAACCACTGGACTATTAGGAAAGTCCTGAGATTTGTCATTTTCTGGCTGTTTTCAAAACTAAGGAATAACTCTACCATCCCAGATAGGCTTTCTCTGACCTAAGGATTAAAGTGCATCTGGGTATATAGGCTATAGGAGAATGGCCTGGAAATAACTATTTCCCTGCTGTTAGTATCCAGGGGAACAATTATGTGTTTTTCCTCACCCTCCCTCTCCCTAGATTTCAACCTCTGGATCTGGATCTCGGGAATGGAGTGAAAGTACAAGAGATATGAGAAATGCATGGGTGCTAGTTTTGTGCTTCTGAAGGGAGAGGCAAGGTTGGTGTTGGCTGGAGTGGTTGAGAAAGGCTTCACGGAAACAAGAGTGGGACTTTGAATGATGGGATGTTTGCATAGATAGATAAGAAACGCAGTAGCATCCTAGGTTGATAGTCAGTGTACTGGAAACAACATGATGTGTCCATGAGACAAAGAGAAGACTGGCCAGACTAGACAGGATTATATCTGGGCGCGGATGTGATCAGGAGGGAGGCTGGAGTGTGGAGGGCTTTGAAAGAAAGGCTGAAGATTGTGGACTTCATGCTCAGAGTGAGTGGGAGCTACAGAAAGTTATAGAGCAGGGGTCATGTGGGCAAGTTGGTGTTTTGGAGAGAGAATTGCCTCTCCTTTCTCCTTCAGTTTGGCTGTAGAGCTAACTTGCTCATGCAAGAGGCTTGGCCATGTTCCCTGTCCTGGTGGAATTCACCTACAAGAAGGGCACTTCTTCCATTCTGTTTCTTCTCGCTCTGTTAGGAAACATCCCCCAGGAGCTTGGGTTTATTCTTTCAAAGTGCAGAATGCCAGTTACTGTAAAGCTAGAGGGGAAAAACCTGTTTTTCAATTTTTCTCTTCTTCCCCCCCCTCCCCCAACATTGGTCTTTTGCCTTAGCCTTTGAGGATCTTGACGTTATTTTTCCTATTCCCATAATGAGTTTTCTAAAATCTTCACTCCTAGAAGAGAACCCCAACCCAGACTGGAGGTGGAGAGGCCGATTGCATTCCAGTCTTTCTCTCCTTTCCTACAGGAGATGGTATGTGTATTAGATAAATGTACCTCCACTTAACAAAATAGCTGCCCATCACAGAGCTCCTTGAAGAAATCCTAAAATAACAATAATAGAGCATGTCCCACACTTGTGGGAAGCAAGGGCTTTGTGGGGAAGGGGGTGGGGAGCAGAGGAAAGAAACAGATTTTAATGTCAGGCTGACAAGAGTTTATTATACACATCAGTGGTTAAAATAATTACTTTTTTAAATTATGAAAAAGGCTTTCTGGGGGCCCTGTTAAATATCAGCTGCAGTTCCTCATGGTAGAGTTGCCTGGGCCACAAAAGAGACACCTTGCTTTTTCAGATGCCTATGGGAATTTTGGCAGGAGGCAGCAAAGAACGCCCACTCTCTTCCTGCCCTCACATTTCGGATTTGGGTTGCAATGCTCTGTGTGTCTTTACTCTCTTGAGGGTTTCTTCAATTCCTCCATCTCCCATCTTGAGTTTGCTACTGCTTCTCCAAGTTCTCACTGCTCTCAGGAGAGAAGTCAGAGGGCCACAGGGCAGAGGAATGTGCCACTTGGCATCCTTTTTCCTTTTCTTTGAAAAACTTAGGCCTTTTCTGGAATAACCAGTGTGACAGCACGCTGCTAAGACAGTCAGGGTGAGTGCAGACCTGAGACTCAGATTTCAGTTTTCCCACCCAGCTAGTATCTTCTCACCGGAAGCTGAAAATGCTGATTGTCAGATTGTTCCACGCAGTGAAATCTGGCCACGAAGTGGCTTTTTCTTCAAGTATCAGGCCTTTTGTGACATTTTTAGACTCATCACAAAACTTGAAGAGCTCTAATAATTTAAAATCTTGACTTTGCAGGTAAGGACCAGGAAGTGGTTGCTCAGGACTGGTTTGGTCACGTGACCGATCAGGTGACCACTGCTCCCTGGTCACAGATTTCCTGCTCTCCCCTTGGAAATCTGAACCCCACTTCCTTTTAATTCTGAACCTCCTTTCTCCCTTGGCTTCTGTACCTGCCAAAAAGGGCCATGCTTGGTGCACAGCTGGAGGCAAACTCTTTTATGACTGCTCTTCCCTTCATGCCCAGGGTGACACCGAGGATTATCCCCTGAGATCAAAGATGGATTTTGCTCTAATGCTCAGGAAGATGCCTCTGTATAAAATGAAATATTCTGGTGTAGCTCACAAGTGATTACTGTCTCCTTTCAAAGCCTGGGAGGTGGGGATGGGAGTGTCACGATTGCCCTGTCCTCCTGGCTGCCCACCTGCTTACATTCCGCTTGGCTTTGATCCTGAGGGTTTTGTTTTGTTTTTATTTTTGAGGTTCATAAAATTCTGGTCTGGCTCACACTATTGCCCTTTCTGCCTCCTAATGGGGTTCTGATTCTCTATTGGTCTTGGTATTAATAAAAATATGGGTATAAATCCATTTTCTTCATTTAACCAGGGCAGATAAGGACTTTCACAGTCAAAAACAAAACCATACACCCAAAACAAACAGACAAAACAAAACCAACCGAACAAACAAAACCAAACCGGAGTGGAAATGACAGCTGGAACCTCCTAACAAAAGCAGAGTTTGGGTCCAACACAGTACAGGCTCCTGCTCTTTGCTCCATGTGGCCTGGCTGGCACATGGGTGGGGCATCTCTAGCCTCTCTTTTTTTTCACTCCAGCCCTGGTTACATCACACCTTAGGCAGCTTCCTGCAGGTGCCAGCTTCACCTGGAGGTCCTGAGACCTCACCTACCTCCATTCTCAGGAGCTGACCGGAAGGAACTTCCTGTTTCCCAGCCCAGCCCTTCCCTTGAGGGTCCCATTTCCAGATTGAATGAATTTCCAGACCAGCCCAGCTGACCACCCCAATTGCCAGCAAGTTTTTTTTTTTTTTTTTTAAATGAACCGGCACCTAGATACTCCTGATGGTTGATAGAATTTGTCCCCAGTTTCTTTTAGTTGTATATGTATTTGTTTTCTACATTGAAAGAAGCTGAGAACTTTGAAACTCTTGAGCATTTCATTCTCAGCCACTGTGAATGGAGTGCAGCTTTTTGACAGAAGAAAGAGCAGTTTCCAAAGAGCTGTGAGCATGTGTCATCTCCCTGTAGACTTATTTTTAATTTCCAGGCAGCTGCAATTAGCGTGGACATCGAGCCTGTGTTGGCTTTATTTTCCATAGATGCTCCATTGGGTGCCACATGCACATGTGGGCAGCCCACTCTCGTTTTGTGGGCAAGCTTCTGGACAAGTGGTTACAGTAGGATTTTGTGTGTGATTATCTACTTGACAGATAGGCAGAAAGTACCTAGACTATGGGTGGATGAATTTGATGGAACTTTTTTTCTATCAGAATACCAAAATGTTATTTGGATTTAGGAAAGTTAATATAATCTGGTTTGACATAAAACATAAATCTCCAGTTGGAGGCTGGGAGTGAAGGGAAGGGGCTGTTTGGAGGGAGTGTTCTCCCTCTCCTTCCTCCTCAAGTTGGCACAGGGATATGGCTCCCGGGAGGTGGGGGGGGGTGGTGGTGACAGCTTTGATTTTGCCCAACATCTCTGCTAACGATGTGGTGCTCAAGTAAACAGCACTTAATGGACTTCCCAGATATGTGAAATTCAGCAGCTGTTGCAAACAGCAGTGAGCAAAAAAAAAAAAAAAAAAAACTATAGAGGAAGAGAGCAGGGAAGAGGAAAGAGAGGAAAAGGAGGGGAGGGAGGTCAGCAATGTGAGCAGGAAACGACAAGGATGAGGTTCCGTCTTTCAAATCCAAATTCTTGTATCTGGGCATGATTGCAGATGCTTGGAGCTTAGGAACCCATCTGCAAAGTCCATCAAGCTGAGAAAGTCCCTGAGGGCAACCAAGGGCAGCTGTGTGGCCGGGAGTCCTCTGGGTTTCTTAGGATCAGGTTCTGCACATAGAGGTGAACAGAACAGGCATCATATTGGGAGGCATGTATGCTTATACCCCTTTTGAAAGAATGAACATCTATGACCTTCAAAATTCACCATTAGTCTTGTGATAAGATTTATGTGTTGTCTAAGGCATGGTAACAAATTATGCCTTGTCAGTTAATTATAAGATCCTTTATACACTGCCCCTCCATTTTATCTTTTTAGCTTCATCTATTTATATTTTTACTGGATACCCTACACCACAGGTGAGTGGTGTGGTTTATTGTTGCCATAACATCTTATTCTTTCCCTTGGAAACTCTGCCTTATGACCCCCACCCCTTCCCACCCTCCTCCCTGTCTTATTGGCCTTTGCAAGCAAAAGAGTGAAAGTGAAAGTTGCTCAGTCGTGATCAACTCTTTGCGACCCCGTGGGCAGTACAGTCCATGGAATTCTCCAGGTCAGAATACTGGAGTGGGCAGCCTTTCCCTTCTCCAGGAGATCTTCCCAACCCAGGGATCAAACCCAGGTATCCTGTATTGCAGGTGGATTCTTTACCAGCTGAGCCACCATGGAAGCCCAAGAATACTGGAGTGGGTAGCCTATCCCTTCTCCAGTGGATCTTCCTGATCCAGGAATCGAACCTGGGTCTGCTGCATTGCAAGCGTATTCTTTACCAACTGAGCTATGAGGGAAACCCTGGCAAGCAAAGGAGGGGCTTCCCCAAAGCCCCAGAGACTCACTGCCATACTCCTTTTGCTCTTAGCTCTGTTGGGGCATTCACTCCCCTGTATTTTCACTATTTGATTCCTTGTCTGTGTCTCTCTAGCATCTCTAAGATGCTGAAATATAGGAACAAGATGGACCTCTGTCCCCCCCCGCCCCCCGCATCAATCCCATTGTCTTAAATTGTTCCTTTGATACTATAAGAACTGAAAAAGGTTGGCTGAGTCACGGGTGGGGTGTGAATGAGTTATGAGTTATAGAGTGAAAGAGTGAAGCAACAACCAGGTGGTCTTCCTTAATGGTTCCACACAGAGACCTTTGGGTTAATGGGCTGCTGGTGGGGCTGAAGAGCCAGGCCCCAAGCTGGGTTCCTCTAGGCATAGCTCTGCTGTCCTCATCAATACACGGGCCAAGTTTCCTTCAGCCATGGTGACTTTTTGTTTCAACCCATTTTGGCTGTGTTGGGTCTTCCTTGCTACCTGCAGGCTTTCTCTAGTTGCAGTGGGCAGGGGCTCCTCTCTACTTATGGTATGCTGGGCTTCTCATTCCAATGGTTTCTCTTGTTGCGGAGCAAAGCTCTAGGGCTCAGAGGCTTCAGTAGTTGTGGGGCATGGGCTTAGTTGCCCTGTGGCACATGGGATCTTCCTGGAACAGGAATCCAACCCGTGTCCCCTGCATTGACAGGTCGACACTTATCCACTGGACCACAAGAGAGGTCCCATGGTGACTTTTAAAAACCGATCTTAAGGAAACCTGCCATGATTTTGATGGTCTTGGAGAATTTCAGAAGCAGACTGTTGTGTGTAGTGCTCAGGGTTGAGCAGGCTTTTAAAAGTATGAAACTGATTCCTCAGAAGGTAGTGGCTTTGAGGAGATGTGTGTGGCTGCCAGCTGATGAGGAAAGTGTGAAGTGGAAACACCCTTTGGGCCCTGGAAAGCTCTAGTGCCAATGTCGCCTAGTGTGTCTGGAGGGAGGGAAGACACTTGGTTTTCACACTGATGAAGGCTGGATGCAGGGTGGGGGGAGCTGTGGAGTCAAGGGGGTTGCGCTGGATGGAAGCTCTCTGGTCGTTCTCGGTGGTTGGCAGCCATAGGCTGGGCTGGAGTGGGGAGGCTGTCTGGGCACAACCTGTGAAGGAGGAAGGCTTAGGTCACAAGGCTAATGATTGCCCTCAGCTAACCAGGCTGCTTGGGGCTGGAGGTGAAATGGTTAACTGAGGTTTCTTTTCAAGGACTGAGCTCTGAGGCCCCACTAAGAGCCAGGGGCTGTGCTAAGAGTCAGGAGTACAGCTGTGAGTGAAGCAGGGAGGTGCTCTAACTCAGCTGGTAGGGAGAGACACCTATCAAATAATCCCCAAACAAATGGAAAATTGCAACAGCGATGAGGGCAATGAGGAAAGGAGAGATGGTATGAAGACATTTTGAAGTAGGAGATTTTGACTTGGGAGGTCAGAAAAGGCTGTCTGGGGTCAGGTGTTTGAGCTCCTTGGAGCAGCTGAGTAAAGACAGAAGAGGAGAGGTCTGAAGCTCGGGAGCCTCAGGAGAGGCACGGTGCTGTCAGTCTTTGATGTGATGGACTTCTTCATGGGATTTGTGCTTCCGCTGCCTGGCGGTAATCTAGGACATGAAACTGAACCTTGCTTTGCCCAGAACCTTGCAGGACCTTGAGGTCATCACTCTCTCATAGGTGGGTATTACGAGTTGAATTGTGTTCCCCCTACCCCAATAAAGATATGTTGCAGTCCTAACCCCTCGTATGTCAGAATATGACCTTGTTTGGAAGTAGGGTCCTCACAGAGGTAATCAACTTATGGTGAGGTTGTTAGAGTAAGTTCCAACCCAATATGATTGGTGTCCTTATAAAAAAAGGACAATTGGACACAGAGGGAGACCCAGGGAGAAGTGGGCTACATGAGGATAGAGGCAGGGATTGGTGTGATGCTACCACAGCCAGGGAACATCTGGGGCTACCTGAAGCTGGAAGAGGCAGAGAAGGAGGGTACATGGCTCTGCCAACACTCTTATGTCAGACTTGTAACTTCTAGAACTGCAAGAGAATATATTTTTGTTGTTTTAAGCCACCCAATGTGTGGTTCTTTGGTGTGGCAGCCCTAGGAAAATAATATAGTAAGGGAGAAAGAAAAATGAAGGTTTGTGTTGAGATTAATATATAATATTATATATTATTAATATTATTATAATATTAATAAAATATATAATGTAAAAATATTATATTCTAGGAACTATTGTTATCTTACGAGGTGGATTCCATTTTGCTTTTCAGGTTTGTGTGTGTGTCTGGCTGTGTGCACGCACACACACGTGCTTTGTGTTTCTTTTTGTAAAAACCAGAAGAACCTTGTAATCCAGTCTTTTTGATCATCAGAAAATTCACACTGGAGAAAGGCCTTTAGAGTGCAGTGAATGTGGGAAATCAAATAGTAGATCGGGTCTGTTTGGTTATTATCAGAGAGTTCACACTGGAGAAGGGGCCTTATGAGTGCAGCTAATGAGGACAGACAGCACTGGCGTTAGTGGAGTCTGGAGTGACCCAAGTGCAGTCATCAGGTAGCAAATGGACCATTTCTGGGGAGAAATTTGAGGCACAGAGAGGGTGTGTCTTCGAATTGTTACCTCTCGGCAATGGACAGATATTTGGGATTCAGTGTCAGGTTGTCTATTTCAGGACAAGGGGAGTCTGGTCATTGTGATCCTCTTTCCTTTCCAACCCAGCTTTGGGAACTCAAACAATACCTAGTGCACCCTCTGTCCCTGGCCCACTCCTCAAGAGTCCTGCTCATACACTGCACTTCATGCTCGGTGGTCACAACTACGCACTGGGAAGCAATATTCATGGTGTTCCTGTGAATGATCCCATTATCCACCCGGTAAAGCTCTGTTCCTACCCCCTCCATGCCACAGCATTGCAGTGGGTCTAGCGCAGCCAAGAGTGGAGAAGAGACTTGTATGATACTGTATGATATCTCTTATGCGCAATTTTAAAACGATACAACTGAATACACATGCAAAACAGAAACAAGTTCAGGTTTAGGGGCTTCCCTGGTGGCTCACTGATAAAGAACCCGCCTGCCAGTGCGGGAGATGTGAGTTCAATCCTGGGTCAGGATGATCCCCTGGAGGAGGAAACGGCAACCCAGTCTAGTATTCTTGCCTGGAGAATCCCATGGACAAGAGATCCTGGCAGGCTATAGTCCATGGGGTCGCAAAGAGTTGGACACGACTTAGCAACTACACAGATATGGATGGTAGCTACTATAGAGAATTTTTCACTTCCTTATGCTAAAAAAAATGCCCCAGTCAGTCCACCTATGGTCAGATCTCCAGCCCTTTATAAAAGGACAGAACTTTAAAATCCATCTGCCCTGGGAAGTAAGTCTCAATGACTTGCAGAGGCACTAAGGGGTAAATAATTCCTCAGATCTTCGGGGGACAGTTTTGATCTAGAGAGGAGAGAGTGCAGAGCTTGCTAGGGCACTAAAGGCCTGCACTGCAGAAGAGGCCATACCAGAAGGGAGAGCACAGTGAAGAGAGCAAGTGTGTTCACCTCATTTTGGGTTAACCCAGGCATGGCCCCGGGTGAAGGCGGAATTCTTCTTATTGGTCCAGGCAGCTTCCCATTCCCACTTATATTCCAGGATGATAAAGACGCATCTTTTACATGGGTGTTTTATTAAACACCTGGATTCTTAGAGATATCGATGGGCCTGGATTATTTTCTTCCTTCCTTAGTATCTGAAATTTAGGAATCACCTCACAATATAAAATTACAAAGCAAACACAAAGATGAGCAAACCTGAAATGGGGGGTTATCCACTGAAGTCTGAATCAACCTGGTTTTAGTAGCTGGCGAGAAGGCTTTGATGTTAGGTGGCCTGGAGCTCTAGTCCCAGCGCTTGGACCAGTTATTTCCTTTTGTCAGTGTTAATGTCCTCATCTGTAACATGAGAATGGTAGTACATACCCTACATACAGTCCTTGTGCTGCTGATCAAATAACATCTGTAAGGCATCTGTTGGTTGTTGCTATATCTACTCTGAGATGTGGGATTTATGCCTCCTGAAGGCTGATCTCTGGGATCTAGTTTTTCTCTTTTTCTCTCTCTCTTTTTTTTTTTCAGCTTTGTTAAAGTATAGTTGACAAAAATTGTACATATAGGTGTTTCTTGACTTATGATGTGGTTCCATCTGATAAACCCATACTAAGATGAAAGTATCAAGTTGAAATGCTTTTAATATACCTCACCTCCCAAACATTGTAATTAGCCCTGCCATCCTTAAAGGTGCTCAGAACACTTACACTAGCCTGAAGTTGGGCAAAATCATCTAACACAAAGCTTTGTTGCTGTTCAGTCACTAGGTCATGTCTGACTCTTTGCGATCCCATGGACTACAGCACACCAGGCTTCCCTGTTTTTTCTATCTCCAGGAGTTTGCTCAGACTCATGTCCATTGAGTCTGTGATGCTATCCAACCATCTCATCCTCTCTCTACCCCTTCTCCTCCTGCCCTCAATCTTTCCCAGCATCAGAGTCTTTTCCAATGAGTTTGCTGTTTACACCAGGTAGCCAGAGTATTGGAGCTTCAGCTTCAGCCTCAGTCTTTCCAATGAATATTCAGGATTGATTTCCTTTAGGATTGACTCTCATATCATCTGTTGACTACTGTACTGAATGTGAAAAACAGAATGGCTGTCTGGGCAAAGAATGGTTGTAAGTTTATCAGTTTTCTCCCCATGTGATCGAGTGGTTGACTGGGAGCTGCCACTTGCTTCCCTGCCCAGGATCATGAGAGAGTATATATTGCATACCGACAGCCTGGAAAAAGATCAAAATTCAAAGTACAGCATCTACTGAGTACATATTTACACCATCATAAAGTTGAAAAATTTTAAGTCAGGTCTATCTGTATTTAGGTTATGCAATGTGATTTTTTAAAGGTGTACAAGGTAATGTTTTAATATACATATACATTGTAGTCATTCTGAAATGATTACTGCAATCAAATTAATTAACATATATATCACCTCACATGTGTGGGCTAAGTCGCTTCAGTCGTATCTGACTCTCCGACCCTATGGACTGTAGCCTGCTAGGCTCCCCTGTCCATGGGATTCTCAAAGCAAGAATACTGGAGTGGGTTGCTGGAGTGCCCATCTGAAGATGGAGAGTGCCCATCTCCAGACCTCACATAGTTACCTTTTTTTTTTTATGGTGAGAACATGTAAGATTTACTCTCTTATCTAATACCAAGTATATGACACAGTGTTATTAACTCTAGTCACCATGTTGTACTTTAGATCCCCAGCATTTATTCATCTTATAACTAGGAGTTTGTGCCCTTTGACCAACATTCCCCTCTTTCTGCCAACCCACCCCCAGCCCTTGGCACAGTTTAACTCTCTGGTTTTTTGAGTCTGACTTTTTTAGATTCCATATATGAGAGAGACAATACAGTATTTGTCTTTCTGTGGCTTATTTTGGTTAGCATAATGTCCACCAGGTTCATCCGTGTTGTTGCAAATGGCAAGATTTCCTTCTTTGTGTCTGAATAATATTCCGTTATGTATATGTCTTCCTTATATACAGGGGATATGTCCCAAAACCCCCAGTGGGTGCCCAAAACTTTAGAGAGTATCAAACCCTAGGTATACTGTTTTTTTGATACATACATATCTATGATAGAGTTCAGTTTATAATTAGGCACAGTAAGAGATTAACAACAATAACCAGTAATAAAATAGAACAGTTACAGCAATGTGAAGTGATGTGTCAGTCACTCAGTTGTGTCCGACTCTTTGCAACCCCATGGCAAGCTCCTCTGTCCATGAAATTTTCCAGGCAAGAATACTGGAGTGGGTAGCCATTCCCTTCTCCAGGGGATCTTCTCAACCCAGAGACTGAACCCATGTCTCCTGCTTTGCAGGCAGATTCTTTACCATCTGAGCCAGGAGGGAAGCCCCAATTATAGCAATACACTGTAATAAAAGTTATATGAATGTAGTCTCTTTCTCAAAATTTCTTGAGCAAATTTAAGGCTTTTCCATCAGAAATAAACCATAACACACACTATGGCTATAGTTTTAGCAAAACTAACACGAAATTTTTTTTCTTCACAGTTTTGCACAAATAGAAGTTTCATTCTTATCATAGGTCTTAGCAACCTCAGCATACGATGTTTCTTCCTCATTAAGTTGAGAACTTTCACCTTTTCACTTAAAGGAGGGCTTTATGATTTGCTTTGGCATATCTGAATTGTCAGTGTCTTTATTCTTGCTGGCTCTGGGGCCATTATGAAGTAAAATAAGGGTGACTTGAACATAAGCACTGAGATACTGCCACAGCTGATCTGATAACCACGATGGCTACTCAGTGATAAGGGGCATGATACACTGGACACATGGGCAGTATGGAGTGGGGTAGCATGAGATTTTGTTGTCCTATTCAGAATAGTGTGCAATTTAAAACTTATGACTTATTTCTGGAATTTTCCATTTAATATTTTTGGAGCACAGATGACCACAGGTAACTGAAACTGCAGAAAGTGAAACCATGGCTAATGAGAGGATGCTGTTTTTTTAAATACACACATATAGTTGATGTACAATATTATATAAGTTATAGGTGTGCATTATAGTGATTCATAATTTTAAAAGTTATTGTGATTATAAAATATTAGCCATGTTCCCATGTTGTACAGTATATCCTTCTAGTGTATTTTATACATAATAGTTTGTACTTCTTAATCACCTACCCCTGTCTTTCTTTTCCCTCTTCCCTCTCCCCATTGGTGAACACCAGTTTGTTCTCTGCAGCAGTGAGTCTACTTCTTTTTTGTTATATTCACTGGTTTGTTGTAATTTTTAGATACCACATATCAGTGATATCATACAGTATTTGTCTTTCTTTCTTTGACTTATTTCACTAAGCGTACAGTAAACTGTGGGAAATTCTTCAAGGGATGGGAATACCAGACCACATGATCTGCCTCTTGAGAAACCTATATGCAGGTCAGGAAGCAACAGTTACAACTGGACATGGAACAACAGACTGGTTCCAAATAGGAAAAGGAGTACGTCAAGGCTGTATTTTGTCACCCTGCTTATTTAACTTATATGCAGAGTACATCATGAGAAACGCTGGGCTGGAAGAAGCACAAACTGGAATCAAGATTGCCGGGAGAAACATCAATAACCTCAGATATGCAGATGATACCACCCTTATGGCAGAAAGTGAAGAAGAACTCAAAAGCCTCTTGATGAAAGTGAAAGAGGAGAGTGAAAAAGTTGGCTTAAAGCTCAACATTCAGAAAATGAAGATCTTGGCACCTAGTCCCATCACTTCATGGGAAATAAATGGGCAAACAGTGGAAACAGTATCAGACTTTATTTTGGGGGGCTCCAAAATCACTGCAGATGGTGATTGCAGCCGTGAAATTAAAAGACGCTTGCTCCTTGGAAGGAAAGTTATGACCAACCTAGATAGCATATTCAAAAGCAGAGACATTACTTTGCCAGCAAAGGTCTGTCTAGTTGAGGCTATGGTTTTTCCAGTGGTCATGTATGGATGTGAGAGTTGGACTGTGAAGAAAGCTGAGCACTGAAGAATTGATGCTTTTGAACTGTGGTGTTGGAGAAGACTCCTGAGAGTCCCTTGGACTGCAAGGAGATCCAACCAATCCATTCTGAAGGAGATCAGCCCTGGGTGTTCTTTGGAAGGAATGATGCTAAAGCTGAAACTCCAATACTTTGGCCATCTCATGCGAAGAGTTGACTCATTGGAAAAGACTCTGATGCTGGGAGGGATTGGGGGCAGGAGGAGAAGGGGACGACCCAGGATGAGATGGCTGGATGGCGTCACCGACTCGATGGACGTGAGTGTGAGTGAACTCCGGGAGATGGTGATGGACAGGGTGTGCTGTGATTCATGGGGTCGCAGAGTCAGACACGACTGAGCGACTGAACTGAACTGAATACCCTCTAAGTCCATTTATGTTGCTGAAAATAACAAAGTTTTATTCTTTTTATGGCTTAGTAGTACTCCATATATGTATATGGAGTACACACACACTGCATCTTCTTTCTCCATTCATATGTTGATGGACACTTGATTGCTTCCGTATCTTGGCGATTGTAAATAATGCTGCTGTGCAAATGTCTTTCCAAATTAGTTTTAGTTTTCTTTCATATGTATACCCAGGAGTGGAATTGATGAGTCATATGATAGTTTTAGTTTTTTAAGGGACCTTCATACTGTTTTCCATAGTGGTTGCATCAGTTTACATTCCCACCAACAGTGTACAAGGGTTCTGTTTCCTCCACATCCTTGCCAACATTTGTTGTGTTCTTTTTGATGACAACTATTCTGACAGGTGTGAGGTGATATCTAATTGTGGTTTTGATTTGTATTTCCTTGATGATTAGTGATGTTGAACATCTTTTCATGTGCCTGTTGCCATCTGCCTTGTCGTCTTTGGAAAATTGTCTGTTGAGGTCTTCTTCCCATCTTTTAATCAGGTTGTTTGTTTTTTTGATGTTGAGTTGTATGAGCTGTTTGTATATTTTAGATATTAACCTCTTATCAATCATTTCATTTACCTGTCATTTTAAAATCAATATCCTTTAATGGGTACTTAGGTTTTTTCCATATCTTGGCTATTTAAAGCACCTAGCTTTGTATCTGGTTCCATAAATATTTATTGAATCACTAATGAATGAGATTTAGCCAACGTTCCACAACAGTGATATCCAAATTATTATTATTTTTGTTTAGTAGTAAGAATCCCCCTCCCCCTTTTTCCTAAGTAAAGCTCTAGGGTAACCCCTGCACAAACAGTAAATCCAAGAGGAGCTTCTCTTATAGAGCGCAGACAAGGGCTACCTCTCTCTGTCCCCATTCCCTTTCCTTTATCCTCCCTTGGAAACACCCTAGAAGGAGCCATCTGAAAACCTCACACTGATGGAAGAATGGAAAACTCCAGTACAACTGGAAAGGAGTTTTGCTTGTTCAGGAAGTCGGTCCTTATTGCTAACTAAAAAATCTTAAAATTTAGCTGTCCTTAGTAAGGGTGGAATGTGTTGCACCTCAGCATCTGTGTCATTCTTTTTTGCATTCCTGGTAATTATTGTTATGTCCCCCTAACTGAGTTAGAGACCACAACACCATTTCCTTTCCCCCTAAGTTGTATTCTCCGGCCCATAAATGAACAATTCAATTAGAAGCTCCTGGAGGGCAGGGCTCATGTGGAATCTTGTGAGTACCTCCTGCTTGAAGGACACACAGAAACCCGCTGTCTATGGAACTGATTCTTCTTTAGATTTTCTTTTATTGTCCTAAATAGAAAGCTTCCCTTGTGCTTGTAAAGATTCTTTCCTAGAACATTTATTTTGTTTTGTTTTTAAAAAGACAATAATTGGGCTTCTGTCACAATCTTTGGAAAACTATCTTTAACTCTGCAGCCTGTTCACTTGCAACAGAACATTCATATTCTTTCCTCCATATGTTCACAGAAGATAAAGCTAAAATAGCTTGAGTTATATTACAAGTATTAAAATGACAAATATGTCTCCAAATATCAAATGACTGGAATAGCACAGATTTAAATTCCACTTAGATTGGGAGGCATTATTACTGACAACAGTATTATTCCACCCATTCATCCACCCATCCAGCCAACACTCACTGAGCATTTATTTGGTCAGGTCCAGAGACTCATGGGTGATACAGACTTGCATTAAAAAAGGCCAAGGAAATCATAGCAGGGAGCAGTGTTTAATACTTAAGATTATTAGTATTTTATCTCCATTTAATTTCTTTTATTGTTTTTAGAATTAAATATAGGAAAACCAACTATATGGATCTCTTCAGTGTAGTATATCTGAAGGCCACTACTGGATTACTATGTAGGAGATAGTTTTCTGGCTTATAGATGGTTCTATATCATTCGTTCCTCATCCCCTGAATATTCTGTACTTTTGGACCGTGACTGTCTCTTTTCAGAAACCGGGCCGTTGGAGAAGGATAAGAAAGGAGGGACAAGTCTTTAGATTTTGTTAGCAAATCCTAAAGTGATTTTTCTATGTAAAATGTTACTTGAGGTCTTTGAGTTTTCCTGAGCCTGGCATTCTGATGTGAAGACATGGCCTTTGCTACTTAAAGTACCCACGGGAAGTGCTCATTCTGCCAATTACAGGCACACCTTGTTTTATTGAACTTTGCTGTATTGCACTTCCCAGATAAATTTTTCTTTCTTTCTTTTTTTTTTTTTTTTTTACAAATTGAAGATTTATGGCAACCCTGCATTGAACAAGTCTATGGGTGGCATTTTTCCAACAGTGTTTGCTCACTTCCTGTCTTTGTGTCACATTTTGGTAACTCTCACAATATTTCAAACTTTTTCATAATTATTAGTTTGTTACGGTGATCTGTGATCAGTGATCTTTCAGGTGACTGCTGTAATTGTTTTGGGTGGCCATAAACCATGTCCATATAAGACAGTGAACTTTATCAATGAATCTGTTCTGATTGCTCCACTGACTGGTTCTTCCCTTTGTCTTGCTCTCTCTTTTCAGGCCTCCTTATTCTCTGAGAATCTATTGTCAACAATACTGACATTAGACCAATTAATAACCCTACAGTGACCTCCATATATTCAAATGAAAAGGAGAATTAATCAATATGGCAGATTTCATTATTACCTTATTTTAAGAAATTGCCATAATCTCTCCAGCCTTCAGCCTCCACCACTCTGATCAGTCAGAAGCCAGCAATATGGAGGTGAAATCTTCCACCAGCAAAATAATTATGAACCTCTGAAGGCTCAGATGGTGTTTAGCATTTTTTAATCACTAAAGTGCTTTTAAATTAAAGTATGTCCATTATTGTTTAGACATAATGCTATGCACGATCAATAGTCTGCAATATAGCGTGAACATAACTTTCATATGTAGTGGGAAACCAAAAAATTCTTGTGACTTTCTTTATTGCAATATTTGCTTTATTGTGATGGGTTGGAACTAAACCTGCAGTATCTCCGAGATCTGCGTGTACTACCTGGGTTATCTCATCCACTTCCTCTGAAGGTGGGTGTCGTGCTTCCAGTGTTGTAGAAGTTTTGTGAAAATGAGATACCTAGTATTGTGTCTGGCAAGTGTGGATGCTCAGTAAGTGTCAGTCTCTTCCTACTAATTTATGGAAATACCAATCAAGATAATCGAGTTTTAAGAAACTTTGATAACATAGTTCAGTGCCATATTTTAAGATTCTGTTGTAACTCCTATACTTAACCATTAAAAGCTATAAAACTTGGCCTGGGAGGACCAGGGTTCAAGAGAGTGGTCTTGAACTTAACAACGGTAATATAACATGACCTTTCATCATTCTCTCAGAGAGAATGGTGGCTCAGACGGGAAAGCATCTGCCTGCAATGCGGGAGACCCGGGTTCGATTCCTGGGTCAGGAAGATCTCCTAGAGAAGGAAATGGCAATCCACTCCAGCACTCTTGCCTGGAAAATCCCATGGACGGAGGAGCCTGATAGGCTATAGTCCATGGGGTCGCAAAGAGTCGGACATGACCGAGCGACTTCACTTTCACTTTTCATCATTCTCAGTCCCTCTTTTACTCCCATTTTACCATCTGTCAGATGGGATCCAGGAGGGCTGGCTCTTTCTTAGCCCCAGGGAAGCCACATGGTGTGGATGACATTGTGGGATGAAGTATTTTGAGAAGTCTAAAGCTTNTCTTCCAGGGATTTCACCTCGACAGAAATGTGTCAAGGTCAAGGTCTGGGGGTGGAGTGGGTTAGGAGAAGAAGAAATGGAAGCCTGGGGACTTAGCGGGTAGGGTGGGGGAGGATTCTGAATTGATGCCAGGGTAGAAATGCCACAGGGCTGGCGGGGAGGCTGGGACTTAACAGCTGCTGTCATAGTTGGCAAGGAAAGTAGGCTATGAAGTGAAATATTACACAGAATTGCCCTAGACTCTCAATGGAAAACTTTTTCCCCCTTCAAACAGAGGAAATAAGTGCATGGTGATGGTAATGAGAAAATAAGCCGTGGAAAGTGTCCTGTTTTTCTTCATTCTCATCTTTCCCTTCTTTTCCCTCTCTGTCCTTGTTTCAGGTCTCATACAGTCTGTCAACCAGTCTGGAAAGGTATTTGGAAATCTGGGCTCAGCCCTGGCAGGAGTCAGCCTGGAATATAGAATGATCTTTGCTTTTGCTTTGAATGAACAGTTTGCAGGTGTCAGTTGGTTGCTGCCTCACTCCAGCAGTGTCTTCTCTTTTGTTCATTTCAAGATAGCATTTTACACTGGCTGCAGGATAGCTGGGTGCCACCACCATGAATTAAATTCCAGCAGAAGGAGAATGGGGACCCTTGTCTTTTGTGTGGGAAAGGATCTGAGAATGCTGCAGGGAATTCATAGGGAAGAAATTTGATGATCGATAGCAAGAAATACCTTTCATCTGATCTGTATGTTTTAGTTGCCAAAGTGCTTCCCCATTCTGTACTCTTGTGAGGAAGAAACAGGCATATCAGGGTGGTTAAATATGCAGAAGATCCCCAACCAAGTAAGCGATGAGAGGCAGAAACCTGTTTTGCCTTTCATGGGTCAGTGGAAAGTTGAGTCGGTTTTCCACTTTTGTTTGGGAAATAGCTCCTTTCCCCCAAGGACTGGGGTCCAGGCCAAGTGCAGAAGTGTGATTTTTTTGCCTGTGTATTCCTCACAGTTCAAAGATAAACAGTACCTGAGTCTGTGAGAGTTGGCTTCTATGCAGTGGAAGTGCCTCACGGATCACAGTTCACTCTTTCACGTGCACATAGTTCTTGGTTAGAGCATGTGTCCCAGAACACACCAGGCCTATGTCTGGCACAGGTTCCTGCCTCAGGACCTGTTTCTTAAATGTGGAGGCTGTTGCACTGCTTCAACTCATTGAGATGGAGCCTTCTCTAGATTATAATTTTTGTTAAACATCTGAATTTGCTGGAGAGGCAGGACGGGTGAGTGGATAATAACACCTTATATTCCCATGTAAAGTGTTATACTTTCCAGAGCCATTTACACGTTGATTATCTCATTCTAACTTCAGAACAGCTTTTATTATCTCCATTTGACAGATGGGGAAAAAAATGGAGACACAGAGAATCTGTCACTTGCTCAAGGTCATGAAGCCAGCTAATAGCCATGCTTGCTTTTTGATCTTTCCCCTCTGTTGGCCCCTTGGCTGGTGGTGGGGCTTGGTTTCTCCCCCGAAGTCAAGAGTGTTCTCACCGACATTTTTCTTGGCCCCCTGCTTTTGAAATGCTTCATTGGGAGAGGAAGAATGTATCTCCTGGGGCTTCTCATGTCTGTGGGACACAGTGCATGATGAATATGAAATAAAATGGAAACAGCTCCTGCTTCCTTCCCACACAGATGAGGTGAGAGTCTGCCTCTGACGTGAGAGCTGGGAACGGGGGCGGGAGGTGGGGATGGCTCTGGCTGTCCCCTTCTCCTTGCTTCTCCCGCTCCCCTTGCAAAGTGGTTCAGGGAATCCCAGGCGTGAAGCTCTGGTGAGTCAGACCATAGTGTTCCTGCAAGACGGCTGGTGCCTGGCACCCCTGCAGGCCCCAGGCCTCCCTTCACCCAGCCCCGCGCTCAGCAGACACATGCATAAGGGAGGTTCGCTCAGTGACAGGCCACACGCGAGGAATGCTGCTGCACAGCCGCCATGCAGTCCCTGTCCTCGATGAGTTCCTGGCCTGGTACCATCTGTTGCTGTCACTGCTTCCTGCTTGTTATAGCCTGGGCATGGAGACCATCGGATTCCCGTTATAGTAGAGTGATTCGCCACTTTAAGCTGGGGCTCCAGACCAGGACTATCAAGTGCCACAGGACAAAGATGTGCCGATGATAGCAGGTGGCCTTTGTGTCCACCAAAGCCAGTTTCTTCCATTCCCTGGGCAAACACCTAGACTGTACCTCTCAGCTCCTCTTATGGGTGGTGTGGCCAGGTGGCTGAATTCTGGCCAGTAGAAGATGGATGAAAGGGATAAGTGACTCTTCAAGGCTGGCCTGTGAAACCTCTAGGACCATGCCCCATGTGCCTTCCCCCTCTTTTGGCTTGAATCAGCCAGTTATAGTCGTCGTCGGGACTGTGGGTTGAAGGTGTCAGAGTCACAAGGAGGAAGGAGCTGTGGTCTCCACACCCCATATGGATGGGCGCACATGATGGGACTGAAGATTGCCTTGAGCCCCTTAATATCTGGGTTTTCTCTTGTTTTCCTAATAAGCCAGTTTTATGAACAGAGTTGCTGGCTTGAGTCAGGAACACAGAATCAGTCTGGATGAGACAAGTGAGGCTGTGGAATTTCTTGGGCTGCTTCTTCTAGACTCGTGCTCGGGCCTGGAGCCACTACCAGTGTGAATATGTAGGTGGTGAGGACCTGTAGTCCCCACTTCCGAGAGAGAGGAAGTTGAGCCTGAGGCCTCTGAGGACTGCCAGAGCTTGGTGGCAGGTGCTGGTCTGGAATAATCTGGGCTGGGGCCAGTGCATGGCAGACCCTGCCAGGCCTGGGTGGCAGCTGCTTCAGCCTTGCCGAGACCTAGATACTGGGCTCCCAGCCTCCTTGGGGCATGGCCAGCAGGCTGAGGTGGTCAAAGATGCCCCAGATCCAACAGCCCTTGGCTCTTCCTCCTTTCCCACACCAGCCAGCTTGGACAAGGCCCTTCTCTAGCCTTTAGCATGATTCTTTTCCTGCCCAGTGGGCTGGGTGTGCACTAGATGATTTTGGATATTTCTGAGTGTGAATTTTGAAAGCTGTAGTGTAAATCATACCCCAGGAATTTGGAGAGTTCTTGGGCCATGCCACTCCACCTGGATTCCAATGCCCTGCCTTAGGATAGCTGCTGTGGCAGTAGTTGAATAGCGCTGCAACTTTTCCCATGATGCCAGATCAGTAACTGCCAGCTTTTAAAATATCTACACTCTTTTTAAAAGAAATAGAAGCATCTCGTCCCCAGCCTGGGCCTCCATGGACTTGGATATGATGGTGTCCTCAACTGTGAGAGGAGAGATGTCTCATGTTTCCCCAGCCTATTTATCTTAGCTAGCAAGCATACACACAGCACTGTCTAGGTGTGATACACTGTTCTCAGAACCTTCTGTGTGTTAACTCACTGAATCCTCATAACCCGATGAGACAGGTACTGGCATTATCTTCATATAACTAAGGGGAACGCTGAGGTTTAGAAAGACTGAGGAACACGCCCCAAGTCTCTTAGCTAGTAAGTGGTCAAGCTGGGATTTGAACCCAGGGAGTCTGACTTTGAAGTCCACACCCTGTGACATGCAGCCCCTTTTATGTGCTCCTTCAAAGTGCCTCAGAACCTGTAACCTGTGCTCATGGTGGTTTTGCCCTCCTGCTTCAGAATCACTGCCCTAAATGGCCTCGTCTTGGCCAAACCCCACTGAATATGTTTCTTAGCTGTTTCCTTCTGTAAAGTTTCCCACATGTTTGCCTCCTTTGGAAGCCTGTACATAGACAAATGGTTACATGGCCAGGCCCCTGGCCAGGACTCCCAGTCCTGAGAAGTGACAGCAGAAGGCTCTGGACTCTGCGGCTCCAGCCTGGCCCAGAGTGTGCCCGGGGCCTGGGGCACTGCTGTCACCGGGATTTACAGCTGTTGCTAACCGACATCTTGGTTTTGGCAAGACGGATCAGTGAAGCCCAGGCCTGACTGAGATGTCATTGTTTGCTATCCCCTTACTCTTACGCCCAAGGGAATTGGGGTGCTTTATTGCCCAGCTAACAGGCCTGACTTGTCTGCCAGGCTGAGCGGGGTGCTGGGAGAGAGGAGGAAGTGTGTCTTCTCTCTTCTCCACTTAACATTTGGTGGGAAAACCTACTCCAGCTTCTTGCCCACTGCTCTCAGCATTCAGCCTTCCTCCAGGTTGCTGCTCCCTTTTTCGTACTTTGAGAATGAAAGGAGAGGGGAGAGCAGTTAAAAGCAGTCTCACAGACCAGGATGCAGTTTGCATGTCTGCCATGTACTATAATAGATGTGTGACTTTGGGCACAGTGCTGGTTCTCTCTGTGTCTCAGTTTCTTTATCTGCAAAACAGGCACAAAGAGTGCCTACCTCCTAGAGTCATTTTGAGGACCAAAGTAATACACAGTGGCTGTAAGGTAACTTACCACAGGGCTGACACATAACAAGCAGAAGACAAAGAAGGGACTGGGGTCAGACCGCCTGGATTGCAACCACAGCTCCATTACTTACTGCCTGTGTGACCTGGTGCAAGTCATTTAACGTCTCTCTGCCTCAGTTTCCTCATTGGTAAAGTGCAGATAATTAAAATACTTATTTTACAGCATTGTTTTGAGGATTAAATGGACTAGTATTTGTAAAGTACTTAGAACAATGCCTCATACCTATCAAATGCTATCTAAGAATTTAAAAAAAAAATTTTTTTTTTTTGGCCGTACCATGCAGCTTTCAGGATCATAGTTACCCGACAAGGGATTGAACTTGTGCCTCTGCAGTGGAAGTGCAGAGTCCTAGCCACTGGATTGCCAGAGAATTCCCTAAGTATTTGTTAAATAAAATATATAAGTTCTCAATTTATGTTGGCTATCATTTTTATTCTATTTTCATTATTGTTAATAACTTTATCATAGCCCCACAAAGGAGGCAGGACAAATACTATTATTTCACTATGCAGGCGAAAGGTTAAGTGAGAAGGGCAGATCTCATGTTTAGCTCCCCCTCTGTCGTTTGTCTGAACAATTACATTTTCTCACTGAGCTGTGTCCCCAGGCGCTCCTGTTAACTGCTAGCCAAATCTATTCATGCTGTTCTCCTGTTTAATGGTTCTAATGGAGGTGGCTCCTGTGAGTGGCCTTCAGAAAAGTCTTCCCTCCTTAGTGACTCCTGTGGGGCTCTTGGCTAGCTGGCTCTCGCTGCTCTCACTTTTACATCTGCAGTCCCTTCATGCTGTGTCACACTGCCATGGCCTGGGTACACTGTTCCCTCAGGCCAGAATGACCCTTCACTTCTTCGCCATCCATCGAAGCCCTCCTTTAAATTATAGCTCAAATGCCCCCTCCTCCTTGCTCCTAGAGAGTCAGGCTGTCCATCTCTGGGCTCCCAGCTGCATGGCTCTAGAATTCCAAATGCATTACAGATTTGTTTAAGAGATGGTCAACTTGTCCAGGCCACTTTCTTTCCTTGATGGGAAGGAACCATGTGTCATTTATCTTGGTAGCCCCCCTTCCCCACGTGCCTGCCTTCTTGAGCCTGGGAGAACAGGTGACACTTGGTAAATACTCAGAGATCCTGAATGGAGGCATAATGATGAGAATGACAGCACTGCTGCCTTGCATCTCCAATGTACATCATGATTTCAAGGCTCTCACACCTTTGCATTTTCACCCTGGTCCTAGTCTGGTGCTGACTCACAGAGCTGTCTTCAGTAAGCTCGCTCATCTCCTGGGCCTCAGTTTTTCCACCTGTAAATCACCTGCAGTCATCCTTATCCCACGGATCTTACAGAAGTGCGTGCTTGGTTTTTGAAGAATGTGTTTGGAAGGGAGCTCTACACATACAGAGGGCATCATTGTTTTGCACATCTTGCCCTTGACCTCTGCAGCCCATCGCCTGGCCAGATGGGAACAGCTACAGGAGAGCACAAGCCTGGGGGTGACTGATAATGCGTGCCCTACATGGTTGTGTAATGCATGGTGGAAATGGAGAGCTATAAGGACTTATTATGTCCTGTGTCGCTGCAGGGAGAAGTGTCCTCTTCCTGTGTTACTGATCACTGATTGTGAGGCTAGGCTCCCTAAGGAGCCATCCAGTATACAGTTAAGCCCTGTTGTAAGAGGACTCAGTAACGGAACATCTAAATCAGCACAACAGTGGGGGATCATTACTGTAATCAAAATGATTCTTCAAAAGAAAGGATCCATCGGCATGTCCTTAAGTAGGAACCCATGAATGTTTATGGGTTGAAAAATTAAAACGTACATAAGAGAGCTTGGTAAGGAAAGGGGAAGGCAGAAGACCCTAAAGCTGTGACGTTAGTGTTCCCTGTTGGGGTAATGAGAAGTGAAGATAAAACGCCTCTGAGAAAGTGAGTCTCTCTGGAAATTAATCTGAATTTGCACACATTTTGTTTACAGGGACCTGTTTCAGAAGCAGGTCTGTGGTTTTAACAGAGGGACCCCAAACTATGTTCATTTCACAAAATGATTTATTCTATAAAGCATTGATTTGTAAATGTTTCTTTTAATTTGGTTGCACTGCACAGCATGTATGATCTTAGTTCCCCAGACCGGGGATTGAACCCTGCCCCCAGCATCGAAAGTGTGGAGCTTTAACCACTGGACCACCAGGAAAGTCCTGGTTTGTGAATTTTTGGATTTCTTGAAACAATAAAATGACTCCTCTCCCTCCACCTTTCTCCCCTGCCCCCCAAAGGGGAAAGCATTATGCTCGAGTTATGCTCTTTTAATTTTACCAAGCAATGATTTAGAAAATAAATTTACCATTGTAATTATTTCATAAACAAACAGAGCATTTTCATTCAGTGATTGGATAAGCATTTATTGAGAGCTGGTATGCTCCAAATGCTGTGCTAAGTAGTAGCTATTTAGTGGCAAATGAGACAGAAATGGCCCCTGATTTAATGGGACTTAAAGTTGAGTGGGGGATTGACATAAAAGAAGCCAGTAAATAAATAACATGTTCTAAGAAGGGGTTTGAAGAAACACAAGGGGCTAAGATTGAGGTGAAGAGAGGAGGTTGCCTTCCAGTAGTATGTTCTGAAGGGCCTTCCTGTGGAAGGGACAATGAAACTGAGACACAGAGGGAGAGAAGGAGCTGGAAGTGGACGATGTGTTCCATGCAGAGGAAATGGCATGTGCAAAGGCCCTGAGGTAGGGAAGGACTTTGTGGGTTCAAGACAGAAAATAAAAAAAATAAAGACAGGAGGACTTCCCTGGTGGCCCAGTGGTTAAGAATCCACCTACCAATGCAGGGAACACAGGTTCAGTCCCTGGTCCAGGAAGATCCCACATGCACTGGGGCAACTAAGCCTGTGCTCCACAACTGCTGAGCCCAGGAGCTCTAGAGCCCTCAAGCTGCAACAAGAGAAAGCACCACAATGAGAAGCCCAAGCGCAGAAACAAAGAGTAGCCTGCTCGCCGCAACTAGAGAAAGGCCTCTCGCAGCTACAAAGACCCAATGTAGCCAAAAATAAATAAATAAAAAATGAAAAAGTAAGACATATCACAGAATAAAGATGGCTCTTTAAGTTAAATATCTTCAATGTTATGAAAAACTCAAAACCATGTCTGTCTGCCTTTGTCCCTCCCTCCCTGCCTAGTTTTACTGTGGCCTAGTAAAAAGTTTTCTTGGCTAGCCACTGTTAAAGAGGTGATGTGCTTTCCAGGTGGAGAGTGCAGACTAGATGGGGAGGAGCCTGGCAGAATCCAGGTTAAACTTAACAGATGACCTCCCTGCCTCTGGGGATGGGCCTTGAGGCTGTTGAGTCTGTCCTGGAATCTCGTGGCATTCTTGGAATCTAATTTCTGTGTCCCTAAAACCAAGGCAGACCTGAAGCACTGCCACTGGACTGAGAGTATTAGTATCTGCCACATCTGTGAGTCAGCGGGTCGCTGCCTCCTGGTCTGTGTGTTTGGGTGGCGCTGACGGACAGCCACCGGGCTATTCGCCTCTCGGCCTCAGGGTTTCCAGCCCTTCCAGCTTCCTCCCCAGGTTTTGTGGTTCTCCCTGAAACAGGTTGGAGTGTTCCCTGGCAGGAAAGGAGACTGGGCTTCACAGAGCTGTGAATTGAATGAAGAACTCATTCGTTCAGTTAACAAATATTTTTGAGTGCTGACTATATGCAGTTGTGTATGTGACTTCATTGGCCTCCCTTGATCTGCACTCTGCCATCCTTTGCCGTGGACTTTCCCCATGTATGGGCTGCCAGACGTAAGCTCTGCCAGGAGGAAGCTTCTCTTGACTGTCTCTTCTGACTCCCTCAGCACCTGGTGCCCTTTGACACCGCCAGGAGGAGTTGGAGAATCTTAAATTATGTCACCTGCTTTCAGATCCTCAAGGAAATCAGTGTCCTTAAGTACATGGTTGATTTTCTCTCTGATCAATTCCAGGTCTTCCTCTTAGAGGAAAACCCTCACCTCCTGCTTTCATCTATCCATTGTCCCTCACTGTTATGGAGCTTCTGAGGAGTGAGGGGAGCCTGCTGTCTCTCACAAAGACTTGGCATCTTCTGGAATTTTCTAGGAGTGTCAGTCAATTGTCTCCTTAGAAACAGACTAGTATATTCTAAGGAGTTGGCATCTCTTTCAGAAATAAAGTCTGAATGGTGAGGGGATGAAGATAGGATGGAGAAGGACCATACATAGATGGATTCCGAGTGCCCCCTGCTTTACTCATACCACCTGGGCTTCACAGCTCTCGAAGAAAGGCCTTGTCACCATCATGCAAAACAAGAAACTGTGTCTCAGGAAGTGAACCACATCTCCTTAGATCACTCAGCTTCTCTGTGGTGGAACCAGGCCAGCGTGGCCTAAGCCATCTTGTTCTACTGCTAACTCTTGCCTTCTAGTTCTACTTTCCTTCCTTCTTGCTGTCTTTCCTCACCACATAAACTGCCTTTCTCTGCTGACTCAGTTATTTCCTCTTGCTCCTGTTTTTGAGACAGGATGGGGTCTGATGGTTTGGNCACACTCACTAAAAGCCAGCAGCCTTCTTTCCCCTCCCTTGTTTCCTAGTGTCCCTCAGGGAAGGACATACTGTACCCCGATAAAACCTCGACTTTGTGCATGGATTCATGCATCATTCACTCATTTGCTCAGTAAGTGTGGGTGAGAGTTCATGCCATTTCTGTCTGTCATGGCAGCACAGTTACGAAGAAAACTGCTCAGCCTCCTGCACACCAGCACCTTGCATGGAGCTCAGGATTGTTCCAGCTGTTCGTTCTCAGAAAAATCCTAAGTGGTATTGGTAGAGCAGGTAATTGGCTGTGGTTCACAGAAAGTTTGCTTACTCTGCATTTTTGAAATGAGGAAACTGAGGCTTTATAACTTGCCCAAGGTCAGCCTGCTAGTTAAGAGGAAGAGCTAGGATTGGGACCCATTTTCACAGTTACACATTGCCTTGGGAAGCAAGACACACCCTCGGGGAAAGTTAAATAACAACAGGAGTTACATAACCCAGGACCGTAATGCAGGGGATGTCACGGGGCAGAGAGTGATGAAATGTGAGATGGCATGGAAAAACTAGTTGTCAGGGGAGATCAGAGGGTGGAATTTTTCCTAGAGGTCTGGGTCATCTGGGAGATTTGGAGGAGGGTATAGAGTTTGAACTAGACCCTGAAGAATGGGTAGGGTCTGAAGGACTGAAAGCAACAGGGTTATACAGATGGAAGGAGAGCTTCTTTCTTATGAACTAGTGGTTCTCAAACTTTTAAGTCTCAAGAGTAAAATTTAAATGATTTCAACTTAAATATTTTAAAATTACTGAGGACTCCAGAGAGTATTTTTGTTTTTGTGGGTTAGATCTGTCAATATTTACCACATGAAAATTAAAACCAATCCACTTTAAAATTAATTAAAAAGAAACTCATTACATGGTAACATAAAAGCACATTTTTGTGAAATATTAACTACATTTTGCACAACAAAAATCTTAGCAGCATGACATTGTTTTACAGTTTTGCCAGTCTCTTCAATGACTGACTTTAATAAAAGTCAGCTGGATTCTTCTCTCTGCTTCTACATTGTTGCCATATCACATGTCACATCATCCCTGGAAACTCCACTGGACACTCCTGAGAGTACAAGAGTGAAAGAGACCGAAAAGAATGTGTTTGTATTATTCCAAAGATAATTTTGACCTTGCACATCAACTGAAAAAGTCTCAGGAACCCTTGGTGTGTTCGTTGCTAAGTCATGTCTGATTCTTTTGCTACCTCGTGGACTGTAGCCTGCCAGGCTCCTCTGTCCATGGGATTTCCCAGGCAAGAAACTGGAGTGGGTTCCCCCCATGCCCTCCTCCAGGGGATCTACCAGATCTGGCATTGAACCCACATCTCTTATATCTCCTACTGAAAGGTAGATCCTTTAATCACTACTGCCATCTGGGAAGCCCCAGGTACCCTTAAGGGTTCCTAGAACACACTTTGGTAACCACTGCTGGGAACCAAGAAAACTTACAGGTAGGCAGAAGAGGGTGCTGAACGCAGGATGATGGTCTTGGTGAATCTCCCCTGGGAAACAGGAAGAGGCCAGAAAGCAGATGGGAAAACATCCTTTCACTTCCTGGAATGATTGCGTGGTCTGACTCTTGAGTCTGAGTGTACTAACCAGGTGTGACTCAGTGCTGGTGACAGATTTGGCCTGTTTCCACTTGGAGTTCTAACCTCACCTTTTGTGTGTAACAAAGGCACCTCTTGGCTTCATAGAAGCCCGGGAATGCGCTGTCGTTGGTGAGAAGCTAAGTTCACAGCATATCTTCTCCATTTCCTGACAGTGGGAAACAAGGCATGTATGAGAGGTGACTTGTACCCTCTTGGAGTCTTCAGTCCACATGGTTTACACATGCGGTTTCCCGCTCCTGGAGATTCTCGGGAGAAAATGCTGTGAATCCTCCCTGTTAAAATATGCAGTATGGGGAGAGAGGTCCCTGTGAGCCCAGAACTCAGTTCACATGTGTTTTCACGGTCATCATTAGAGGGTACCTGCATGAGCTCCAGGAATCTTTCAGGGTCTGAGGTTTAAGTATTAATTTTCAACACAGATGTGCTTCTGGGCTTCTGGGCTCTAGGTGAAGTGTGCGTTGCTTATTGCTATCCTTTGGGAAGGGACTGTCCTTTTTCCTAACTGGTTTGCTCTGTGGCTGGTTACAATTTACCATTCACTTCTGCCCACTGTGGATTTTCAGCTATTCAGGACAGCTTACTGGTTTTGAGCTGAACATTCCAGCACATGTTCTTTTAATTTTCTCATGCGGTGATGACATGGCCTGTTCTTATATTCTTTTAGGAGATCCTGATTTTCGTTTTTGTTTTGTGAGCAGTTTAAACAGTCTAGGATCTCCAGTTACCACTGCCTGGCTTCAGCTACTGGACAGTGTGCTGGGATCTCCACTGCCTAGTTTTGCTTCTCAGATCTATTTAGTCACACAAAATGTTACTGATTTAATGAATCAGATACATCCTGGGAGCCTTTGGCTTCTGACAGTGGTGCCTTGTACTTCAGCCCTCTTTCCCCAGGTGACATGGGGAGTCCTTGTAGGGTGGCTGTAGGGCAGTGGAAAGGGAACTGGAACTGGATTCCAATGCTGATTTTTCTGTGTGCTGTCTGGGTGACCTTGGGCAAGTCACTTCACCTTCTTGAGCCTGACTTTCCTCATGTGAAACAGGTTTGAGAATGCATGTGAAGGCTTAGTATTGTCAAGCTCTATTCAGTTTAAAATTTGGCCTTATTTCTTATTATTGTTAATGGACCTGCCATTCACTGGGAGAATTTTCTAGGTGACGATGTATGCCTGGATGCATGTCATCGTACAGTCACTTACCTGCCTAAGGCGAAATTAATTTTCTATGACTGGACATGGTTGATCTTTATTAGGCTGGTAGTGCTATCTTCTCCTGAGAAGAGAGTTATGTGTATATTAAGAATGGTTTACTCACACATGTAGGCTCTGGTTATTTATTCAGTGTGTGCCAAGTGCAAGGTGAAATGGGAGATAAAATAAAACTGTTTGGAAGTCCTTTCCTGAGCATAAGCTGTGTGTCAAGGACAGAAAACAAGCAATGGCAGAATGCTTTGTATGTCCAGTGAAAGCTTGGCAGTAAATGTGAGCCGGTGTCTCTAATGGGAAAGATCACTGGTGCATTATTACCAGTGGTCTAGGAGGAGGTGGGGGAGGGGTGTTGAACCTTGCCTTAGGGGATAAGAGGATTTGGATTGGGAGGGAGGGCATTCCCAGTAGCTTAGCGGATTTAGCCAAGCTTTTGTGCAACATCTGTCAGTTGGTCCAGATGCGTGGGTTGTCAGTTGAGCCGTGATGATGCTGCTTCCTTGCCTTTACAGTGGTCTGTTCTCCTTGGCTCCATGCTTTGAGCATGCATTTTCACACTGTATCAGAACTCTGGGTAGCCAAGAAGGATGCACTATTGATGGTAAATCCCTGATTGGTCTAAACTAGGCTAAGGGAGGTGTATTATGTAAACACCGTGCCTTGTGCTCTAAGTATATTTTTTAAAGTGTGACTTCACATCCTTTCTGAAAGCCTTTTGTAGTCCATCAAGGGAGTGAGATGATGGATGAGAAGCTTTTCTACATAGATTAAAGGCACTTTGGGTTCTTGCTTCAAAGGGCAAAGAATCAAGGTTAGGGTAAAGAGACATCTCTCCCTCCTGATTTCTGGGGAAACAGTTTTTAACCAGGCCCTAATTGCCTGCTTGGTACCTAAAGGACCAGAAACTTCTTTAGATGCTGGTCTAGAAAACCCAAGAATAACAATGCAAATAGTTTCAGTTGTGGTTAACCAGTGGTACCCCACCCCCGCCACACCCCTCTCTCAGCACTCCCACACCAGACACACTCACTCTTCACATGACCCTGTTATGCACGTAGCCACCTTTGATGGTGGCAAGTGAGCTATGGGATGGCATTTTATATTAGAATTGTAACGTTCACATTTTAGTCTTACCTCTTAGTCATAGACTTCTGGAATATCCACCCTGGAAGAAACCTTAATGATAAGCCCCTTATTTGACAAACAGGGAACTGAAGAGTCCAGATTATCCAACTCAAGTCCAAGTCCTTCTTCACCAGTTCATGTTTTTTTTTGCAGTATCTGGGAAAGAAATAGTGATAACTACGACTTATCGCGGCCTTGTATGAAGTGATTTTCATGCCTCATGTCATTTATTCCTTGTAATGACTGTGTGAGGGGGTATTATTGCACCCTCCTTTAAGGTTAGAGAGGCTGAGTAAGTGGTTGGAGACTGATGTTAATGGGTAGTGGTGCAGAGATGTGAGCTCAGGATGCACTGACCCTAGAGCACTGGCTCTTAACCATCAGGCTGTGCTGCCCTGTTTCCCGGAGCTTTCCCCTCTGCGCTCACTTCTCTCCCACTTCTACCCACTTCTTTCCCCTTCCCACCAGGGACCTCCATCTCTACTATGGTACAAAGGTATGTGATGCCACGATGACTCGGGAGCCTGGGCCCCTTCTTTTTATTTTATTTGTGGTTGCACTGGGTCTTTGTTGCTATATGTGGGCTTTCTCTAGTTGCGGTGAGCTGAAGCTCTCTTCATTGCGGTGAGCAGGCTTCTCATTGTGGTGCCTTCTCTTGTTTGGATCAGGGGCTCTAGGTGCTTGGGCTTCCACGGTTGCAGCACTCAGGATCAGCAGCTGTGGCTCATGAACCCTAGAGCTCATGGACTTCAGTAGTTGTGGTGCACAGGCTCAGTTGCTCTGAAGCATGTGGAATTTTCCCAGATCAAGGATCAGACCCATGGCCCCTGCATTGGTAGGCAGGTTCCTATCCATTGCTCCACTGGGATAGTCCCTCCACTCCTTTTAGAGCCATTTCAATGGCTCGGATTCCTCATCCTGGGGCACATAAGGGGACTGACACACATCACTAACACTAGGAATCCTGGTCTGGTTAAGTGAGACAGTTAGGGCAGTGGAGGGCATAATGCAGTCCCTTATTGCCTTGGCTTTTTATTTTTAAAGTAACATTATTTTTAAAATTTTTATTATTTGTCTGTTTGTTTTGGCTGCATCGGGTCTTAGCTGTGGCACTCAGGATCTTTTGTTGCAGCTCGCTGTCTCTCTAGTGGTGGTGCACAAGCACAGTGGATGTAGGGTGTGGGCTTAGTTGCCCTGTGGCATGTGGGATCTTAGTTCCCTAACCAGGGATTGAACCCACGTTCCCTGCATTGGCAGGCAGATTCTTAACCACTGGAACACCACAGAAGGCCCTGCATTGGCTTGTGAAAGATTGAGCAAAACAGAGTAGAGAGAAAGTGGATGGAAGACTCCATGGAGCTCACCCCCAACTCAAGCACATGCCCTCCTAGCATGAGTCAGTTGCATCACTTTTATTGTCAAAGAGCATGTTCCCAACATGGACATAGTGACATAGATGTGGTTCCACGCTGGCTGAGGGGCTCCTGCCTGCATCTTCCGCTGGATGCATCTGTGGCTCTCCCTCTCATTCTCTTTTCTGTCTTCCGTCTCCCTGTCATATATCAGTAGCCTGACAGATATTACTCAGACCCCGTAAGGTTATAATCAGTGACCTCTGGCTTATATGAATTTTTATACAGTATTGGAGGGACTGGTATACTCAAGAATGTAGCAGTTTTTGAATCTTTACTAGAGATTTGAGGCTGTGCCAGAGGCTTCATCCTCTACGGGGCATATTTTTCAAGTTTGAGCAGAAAATAGTCCAAGGGATATTGGTAGTCTAACTGGTAAACCTGCATGCTGACTCTGATGCAGAGGTGGGGCTGAGAGATGCTCTGGTCATCCTTCACAGGGCTAAGACTGGTACCTTCCTCTTTCCCCAAGGTGGGTAGACTTGGCAATGGCTTAGGAATCTACCAAAGTGGATGCAGGGTTCTAGACCCTTCTGGGTTCTTAGGAGAGAAACACATCCCTATGAAGGAGGTGTTTGGGTCACAGGTATATTTTGCATTTTTTAAAGGATATAGGGTTATATTTTTATGGTTCAACAATACTGACCAGCACTCATGTTCGTGAGTCCCCTTGTTAGCCTTGGATTAGAAAGGAGGAAGAAAATGGAAACCACAGCACTGGTAGTACAGTCATGTTGCCCAGGACATTGAACCTAAATTGCCGTTTGGGGCTTTGCAAAGCACCACAGTTTTAACTGTCAATAACTTTCATCACTGCTAGTTTGTTTTCTGTCTTTTAAGAGATACTTCTCCCATGAAAAGGAAATCAACTTTGTATGTATGCCCAACAAATCATGGAAGACAGAGAGCTATTATTTGTAAAATGTTTTAAAAATAAACTTTTACATTCATGGGCCATGAAAATGATGTTCCCCAGATTTTTCTCAACCAAATCCCACTGGTGTGAAACCACATTCAGAGACTGCTAATGACAATGTTGAGATGAAGGAAATAGGAATGTGGAAAATAGTGAAACCTTGAGTGCTTTTGAATCAGGAAGAACTCTGAGACCGAAGGTAAGTCCTGGGGATAGTCTAGGGATTGGTAAGGTGTTTCAGAGCCAGTTGATTATTGTGATTAGTTAGCACTATGCTTTGTGTTTTTGGGCTTCCCTGATGGCTCAGATGGTGAAGAATCTGCCTGCAATGTAGGAAACCTGGGTTTGGGAAGATTCCCCTGGTGGAGGGCTTGGCAATCCACTCCAGTATTCTTGCTTGGAGAATTCCATGGAGAGAGGAGCGTGGTGGGTTATAGTCCATGGGGTTGCAAAGAGTCGGACACAACTGAGAGACTAACATATACATAAATGAAATTTATGTTTTCCCTGGGAATGACTGTTACTGAAGGGGAGGAAATAATATAGGGTTTCTGGTCACCCCAGGGCAGACAACAGGTCCCCCAGGCAGCTGGTAGGTAGGGCTCAGGTCTTAGAGAGATGTGCGTTCCAGATGGCTCTGCCAGTCACCCTGTGGTCTCTCTCCATCTGCTGAGTCGTGAGCCGCCTGAGGCCTGCAGAGCCTGCCTTCTCAGAACTCTGATTTCATGTGGAGTCAGAGTCTCATGCCGTCCAGTGTGTTAATAGTTCTTGGGGTGGCCTCAGCTTTGCAAGAAAATCTCCTTAAAGGCAGTGCTATCCCCTACTTTTTATGGACTTATACCATAAAACAGAGGAACCAGAGATCAAATTGCCAACATCCGTTTGATCATTGAAAAAGCTAGAGAGTTCCAGAAAAACATCTACTTTTGCTTTATTGACTATGCCAAAGCATTTAACTGTATGAATCACAACAAACTGAAAAATTCTTAAAGAGATGGGAATATCAGACCACCTAACCTGCCTCCTGAGAAATCTATATGCAGGACAAGAAGCAACAGTTAGAACTGGACATGGAACAACAGACTGGTTCCAAATCAGGAAAGGAATATGTCAAGCCTGTATACTGTCACCCTGCCTATTTAACTTATATGCAGAGAACATCATGAGAAATGCTAGGCTGGATGAAGCACAAGCTGGAATCAAGATTGCCGGGAGAAACATCCATAACCTCAGATATGCAGATGACATCATCCTTATGGCAGAATGGGAAGAAGAACTAAAGAGCCTCTATGATGAGAGTGAAAGAGGAAAGTGAAGAAGTTGGCTAAAAACTTAACATTCAGAAAACTAAGATCATGGCATCAGATCCTATCACTCGTGGCACATAGATGGGAAAACAATAGAAACAGTGACAGACTTTGTTTTGGGGGGCTCCAAAATCACTGCAGATGGTGACTGCAGCCATGAAATTAAAATACGCTTGTTCCTTGGAAGAAAAGTTATGACCAACCTGCTGCTACTGCTAAGTCGCTTCAGTTGTGTCCGACTCTGTGCGACCCCAGAGATGGCAGCCCACCAGGCTCCCCCGTCCCTGGGATTCTCCAGGCAAGAACACTGAAGTGGGTTGCCATTTCCTTCTCCAGTGACCAACCTAGACAGCATATTAAAAAGCATTTTGCTGACAAAGGTTCATCTAGTCAAAGCTATGGTTTTTCCAGTGGTCATGTATGGATGTGAGAGTTGGACTGTGAAGAAAGCTGAGTGCCAAAGAATTGATGCTTTTGAACTGTGGTGTTGGAGAAGACTCTTGAGAGTCCCTTGAATAGCAAGGAGATACAACCAGTCCATCCTAAAGGAAATCAGTCCTGAATATTCTTTCGAAGGACTGATGCTGAAGCTGAAACTCCAATACTTTGGCCACCTGATATGAAGAACTAACTGATTTGAAAAGACCCTGATGCTGGGAATAATTGAAGGCAGGAGGAGAAGGGGATGACAGAGGATGAGATGGTTGGATGGCATCACCGACTCAGTGGACGTGAGTTTGACTAAGCTCTGGGAGTTTGGTGATAGACAGGGAAGCCTGGCCTACTGCAGTCCATAGGGTCACGAAGAGTGGGACACAACTAAGCGACTGAACTGAACCGAACCATAAAGCAGGAGCTTTCGTATGACAGATGACACGGTGTGGAATGTGCCCTTGCAGCTGGGTAATCATGAATTGGTTAAAAAGTGCCCAGTTTCAATTGTTTGGGTTGGAAGTACAGGGTGATGGAAAACATTGACGGAAGTTCAGTTCCATGTCGACAGCTGGCCCTCATCTTAGGTAGGGAGTGCTATCCTGAAAGGCAGCGAGTTTCTGTGTGCAAGCGTGCAGTCGCCCAGGTTGCGTGGCTTGGTCTTTGGAAGTGAGCGAGTGTCTGGGGAACAGCCAGCTCTTGGTGCACCTCTGGAGTCAGGCACACGGGAGAGGAGGGAAGTGCCCAGGTCCGTGCTCCCCGCTTCCTGGGAGCAGCAGGACTTTGGCCTGAGCCTTCAGTGTCAAGATAACCCATGAGCCTTAGCATTAGTGATGGATCACAGGTGAACAGACTCCCTGGGCACCTGAAGCGTTCATTCTCCCAGCTGCTGGGAGGGATGACTGATGGCTCACAGTCACTGCAGTCCCTTCTTCTGTAGGCTGTTGCCTTCAGAGGAGAGCCTTCTGGCCTCAGGTCTGCCCCTCCCTGGGGATAGCCCCCATGAAATGACCTGCTTCTGGGAAGTCAGAAGGCCCCACCCCCTTTCCCCACTGTGGGACAGCTCCGACTCTGTGAGGCCATCCTCCCTGCAGAGCTCCTTGAAGCCTGGCTGAGACCTTTACGGCTGCATCAGGGTCCAGGGGCCCCCATCCCACATCATCACTCCTTGCTCAGTGGTGGATGCTGAGAGTAGCCCCCAGTAAACCTCCTGCACACAGATCTCCATCTCAGAGTCTGCTTCCCGGGGACCCAACATGTGACACTAGGCCAGGCCAGCCTCTGGTGGAAACAATTGCCGCTGATGTGGACAGATCACTGGACGTACATAACTGCAACACTGTCTGTGCTCTGTCACCCTGTGGGGTGGCCAGGGTCTTTGATAAGGCTGTCCACCATCATACTCTCCACTAGAGCCTGGTGTCTCTGAGTTAAATATGCTCCTTGCTGCAGGCTCTCCTGTGGCTCTATACATTCCTCGGGGACTGTCACCTCAACATGAGTTAATATCTCAGAGGGCCTTAGTCCCTACTATGAGCAACCTAAGCTTCCCTAGTGGCTCAGCAGTAAAGAATTCGCCTGCAATGCAGAACACAGAGGTTCAATCCCTGGTCAGGAAGATCCCCTGGTGAAGGAAATGGCAACCTGCTCCAGTATTCTTGCCTGGGAAATCCCATGGACAGAGAAGCCTGGCAGGCTCCAGTCCATGGGGTCACAAAAGAATTGGACATGACTTAGTGACGAAACGACAACAAGAACAACCTAAGGAAACTGTAAGACATGGAGGCAATGCGGTTTGGTGCTAAGGACACAGACTTTGGATGGGGACTGTTTGGGTTTGCATTTCAGCCCCCTTCCACAGTAGTTTCAGTGACCATGGGCAAGGCCTTTAACCTCTATGTATCCATCTTCATCGTCTAAAAAACGGGGTTGATGATGGTATTCACCTCGGAGGGTTGTTTTGCAGATTAAGTGACGTAGTGACTCTAAAGCAGTTATGGAAGTGCTTGGCACACACCTGTGTAACTGTTGGCTCTTGGAAGATTCATAGGAAGGGAAAGGAGCTCAGGGGAGGTTGGAGATGATAAAAAAGTAAAGTGTTCACCAAAGAGAAAAATAACTCTTAGAACATGAGTTTTGTCTGAAGATGCACATGGAAATGAATGAGGAAGGCAGACCATCCCCTTATCCTTGGGAGGATGGGAGCAAGGATAGGAGATGGTTCTTGTGAAAACCAGGGCTCAGATTCTCAAGCTGGGGGAAGGGGGAAGTGGAAAAGGGAAGTAACACTAATTGGGCACCTACTATGCTAAGCCCTTCCATATATGTCCCATTTAGTCCTTAGTGTATCCATTTGATATACATATGCTCATTCCTATTCCATAGGTGAGAAACTAAATTTGTGAGAGACTAAGTTGCTTGCCCCACACTAGAGAGCTGTTATGTGTTAGGCAGGTCCGTGTGACAATGGGGCCATGTTCTTGTGACTAGATCACACTGCCTAAGGCATTTTGCCTCGGTGGTGTCGTGTGCCAGGAACAGAGGGACATAGGAAGAAATCAGTTACTTACAGATAATTCAATCTGTTAGGCAAATTGCACAGAGAAGCCACCTCCTTCAGGGTCCCCTGCCCTGGAGTCTGCCCCTTGCCCTGACTTCTCTGATGCTGCAGGCATCACTCTTCGCTCTAAAGCTCCTCTCAGTTCCTACAGGGTGTCGTGGTGACCAAGGGGCTGTTCTCAGCCCCGTTTCGCAGTCTAGTCTCTAGAGAATGTGAGAGGCTGAACCACTTTCCTGCCATTTCTCCACACATTGCCTTCTCCCTAGCATCCTCCATAGTATGCAGCAGTTTCATGGAAAGAATGAATGAGGAGGAACACTAGACAGTGGTGAGAAGTGACTAGGCCTTGCAGCCTCAGGCCTTTAGAAATCTGATAGAAATAAGGATCATTTTGGAGATGGGGAGTCAGGAACTTTTCTGAGAAGGTGAGGCTCAAACCCAGATATTGGAGAATGGAAACAGTGAAGGGTTGGATAGGGAAGACAGGGAGCTGTTGCCTTTGGGGGATGGGCAGTGGTCAGTTGTGGGTGCCTCTCCTGCTGTGGGCTGTCAGGACTGAATCTCGTGAACAGTGTCTCTCCTGCAGCACCAGAGACTGGAGGTTCCCCCTGGGGCATGTGGCTATGCCACCGCTGCCAACCTGAGACCAAACGTTCCTTCTACACAGCTGTCTTCAAGGTGAAATCCTGATGGGAAGTGGGTGAGCAAGAGAGCATGAATTACCCCTGGCCCACGTCTTGGCTTGCAATAATTGACTGCCTGCTGCTTGGTTGAGCTTTCTCTTATCTTTTAGATGAATCAGGAGCCCCCAAACACTCCTCAGAGAGTCATCCCCTCTCTCCCTTCTCGCCTTGTTGGAATTAAGGCCTGCCAGTCCTGGGCCACTATATATTCTTCCTTGGAACACTCATGCACTGCTTACTTGTCTACCTTCCACACGGGTGGGCTGAGAGGCAGGGTGGGAAGAAGTGTCTCTATCCACATGGCTAGAAACTGAGGCCCAAAGTGGAGGCCCATTTGTCCAGGGCTCACGGCTCCTCTCAGCTGCCTGGCAGAGTCATGCTGGTTCTCCTCTGATTTCTCAGCTGCTTTTCTGCCTCTACATGGGGAACATGCAGATGTTCCCCAGCATTTGCCACTACTGGTCCCCTTCTCCCCTGGGGCCATAAGCTGTAGAAAGTCAGAGCTGGGAGAGTCAAGTCCAGCCAGTGCCCTCTGCTGATTCTCCCCACCATCCTCTCTTGAAGGCTCTCCATGTTCTGCTCGGGGATCCCATCTGCCCCACAGCTCTTCCTCTCCTCCCTCTGGGGCCCGAGGCATTTCCCATCTGCTAACTTGTCTGTATTTCCAAATGCTCCTTGGACATCTCAACCCGGGCATTACCCCAGCATCCCAAATTCAACAAGTCCAGGAATGCATTTAATAAACTTAACCTCCTTTCCTTATGATAACCACACTTCCATTATTCTGGTCTCCCTGGTTTGTGCCCTTTTTATTTTTCCTCAATAGCTCTTTGAAAGTCCTGTCTGTTGGTTCTGAGAGCTTCCGGTATCCAAATCCTCTGGTCCGCAGTCCTGGGGTGGGATGTGACTTACTGCCTGCACTCCTGGGCTTTCCTCCTAACTGGCCTCCCTGCTGCCAATCTCTCTCATCTCCATCTCAGCCTTCACACTATTACCAGATTTACAGTTTTAATTATGTTAATTAAAATCATTAATTAGCACAGTTTTAATTATGTTATTTTCTTGCTCAAATCTTTCAGGGTTCTCTCTTTGCTTTAGGATTAAATAATGACTTCTTGCCTAGCAACCAGAATCTTCTTTAGTATTTACTCAGTCTTTCTGACTTAATTCCTTTATACCTGTGGATAAACGACACCTCAAGCAAAGGGCACATTTGCTGTTTTCTGAATGAGGTGGGAATTTCCTTCCTCTGTGTGTTCTTTTCAATGGCACCCCACTCCAGTGCTCTTGCCTGGAGAATCCCATGGACGGAGGAGCCTGGTAGGCTGCAGTCCATGGAGTTGCTAGGAGTCGGACACAACCGAGCCACTTAACATTCACTTTTCACTTTCATGCGTTGGAGAAAGAAATGGCAACCCACTCCAGTGTTCTTGCCTGGAGAATCCCAGGGACGGGGGAGCCTGGTGGGCTGCCGTTTATGGGGTCGCAGAGAGTTGGACACGACTGAAGCGACTTAGCAGCAGCAGCAGCAGGGCCTCCTTTTGCTTCCGCCATTCCTTCTCTTCTCCACTGTTTGAAATCCCATCCCTTATCAAATTACGTGTCTTCAAGGATCTTACTCTAACTTTCCCAACCCAAGCTAATTTCTTTGCTCCCCTTTGAATTGCCCTTGTGATAGAGATGTGTCTCATTAACCCTTATTGGTCACAGATCCTAGCCTTGTGCCTTGTTCTCAGGAAGCATTGGCTGAACTCTACTGGATTGGGGTGCCTTAGGAAGAGATAGCCTAAGTCTCTTAGAAGGCCTAATTGATGCTGCGAGGTCTTGGATGTTTGGCTGTCATGTGTATCCTAACAAATGCTTTGCCTTAGGCCTTAGGGTTATTGGGAATTAGGACGTAATAGCTCTTTAAAGGCATAGGATTGGGAATCATGTTTCTACAATTTAAAATGGATGAATTTTAATATCATGTGTCTGTGTCCCTGTCTCTGAGCAGGGAGACTGCATATGCATTACTTTTATTAAGCAAATAAAGGAACTGTATTGGTTCAGTCTGGTCCATGGTAGATGGAAACAAAGCCAGATGGGGGTACTCACACACTGATTTAATCACATTGCTGTCTTGTCCTTCTAGGCTTTGGTCTTCTGGCTGACTGTTCGCAGACAAGTTCTTTCTGTGTGATGGCAGAAATGATTACCTGCAGTCCCAGGCTTAAATTCAATTATTAATATTTTAGGAACCCACAGCATGACAAGAGGAGATTTCTTTCCAGCAGAAGTCCCTGGAAGGGTCTGTCCCTGAGTTCAGTACTGTGGCCAGGGAGATATGGCACTCTGATGGGGTGGGTTTGGGCCTCATTGGACAAAGAAGGACATTGTGACTCTTAGAAAGGCTAAGTGACTTACCCAAGATCACACAGTGCCCTGAAGAATGTGTCTTCTTTTTTTTTTATTTTTATTTTTATTTTAACTTTAGTTTACTTTACATTACTGTATTGGTTTTGCCAAACATTGACATGAATTCACCACGAGTGTACATGCGTTCCCAAACATGAATCCCCTCCCACCTCCCACCCCATACCATCTCTCTGGGTCCTCTCCTTGCACCAGTCCCAAGCATCCTGCATCCTGCATCGGATATCGACTGGTGCTTCATTTCTTACATGATAGTATACATGTTTCAATGCCATTCTCCCATCTCATCCCACCCTCTCCCTGTCTCTCTCCCCCGGAGTCCAAAAGTTCACTCTATAGATCTGAGTCTCTTTTGTTTTCTCGCATACAGGGTCATCATCCCCATCTTTCTAAATTCCATATATATGCGTTAGTATACTGTATTGGTGTTTTTCTTTCTGGCTTACTTCACTCTGTATAATCGGCTCCAGTTCCATCCATCTCCTTAGAACTGATTCAAATGTATTCTTTTTAATGGCTGAGTAATACTCCATTGTGTATATGTACCACAGCTTTCTTATCCATTCATCTGCTGATGGACATCTAGGTTGTTTCCATGTTCTGGCTATTATAAACAGTGCTGCGATGAACATTGGGGTACATGTGTCTCTTTCTATTCTGGTTTCCTCGGTGTGTATGCCCAGCAGTGGGATTGCTGGGTCATAAGGCAATTCTATTTGCAAAGAGTGTGTCTTCTGACCACACTTCCTGTTCCTTGGATTACCCTCCCTTGTTCTGGGGCAGCTAGTGTCTTTTTATGTCTGTGTATGTGAGCTGTTTTTATTTTGGAGAAGAAAATGGCAACCCACCCTTGCCTGGGAAATCCCAAGGACAGAGGAGCCTGGCGGGCTATAGTCCATAGGGTTGCAAAGAGTCAGACACAACTGAGCAATTACACAACAACAACAAATGTGAGCCCTTTCTATTTAGGGGCAGCCCTTAGCTGCCAAGGTTTCTATTTTGACGGTTCCTGCTTTCTTTTGTCTGGACCTTCTGGGGTCTATCTGAGGACTCAGCTAATGCCCAGTTCCTTCTAATTCTTTTTCTTCCTATCTTCTTTAAAAACCTGATATTGCACTCAAAAGGACTAGGTCGAGTGAAAGAATCCAGACTCAAAAGTCTACATACTGTATGATCCTGTGTATCTGGAAAAGGCACAACTACAGGTTTGGAAAACAGATACCATGAATGGGGTAGGGGTTGGGGATTGACTACAAAGCTGCATTGGGCAAGTTTTTTGAGGTAATAGACTGTTTTATATCTTGACTGTGGTGGTATTTACAAGACTGTGTATATTTGTCAAAATTCATTGACTCATACACAAGAAAGGGTGAATTTTATAGCGTGTAAATGATACTTTAATAAACACAACAAAAAACTCCTGATCTTAGATCCTGTTCAAGCCTGAGTGACCATGAGATCTGCATCTTAATGAGCACCAAAGTTTAGGTTGTGATGAACTACGTAGCTTTGAGATACCACCACAATTGGATAGCAAGAATGAAGACCCACAAAGTACTCAAGTCATTCAAGAATACTTGCTCTCATTCCCTGAGAAGTGAACGAGCCTTCTCCGAGATGAGTGACTCACTGGCTCTTCGGCTGCTGCCACCATCTGACTGACACAGGGAGTCTGTGTCCCAGCTCCCCTCCCTTTGACCGAGTCAGGGGTGGAGGCTTTCTAGGGAGTTGGGGGAATCTGGGATTGGTGCAGAGGGCCTCGGGCACAGCATGGGTGATAGAGGCTGGTAGGTTGGCAGGGGGGTGGGAAAGTATGAGCATTCACAATATTTAACATCTACACCCCACCCCCCTCCCCCCTGCTCCTTCATCCTGGTCACTTAATTTTTTCTCTAGGATCCACTCAGATGCCTCCTACCCTTCTCCACCGCGAGTCCTCCCCACATAGCCTTCCTGTCCTTGGCTCCAGGAGTCTCCCCCAGGGGACTGTGTCATGCCAGTCTCTGTCTCCCTTATTCTCCCAAACTCCTCCCCAGTCCCTTCCAGCTCATTTCAATACAGTTGGGGCATTTTGCTTTTTCATTCCTGTCTGATTATTCCCTTCTGCACCCCTAAGTGTTCTGATTTCTCCCTGCCCCACCCTAACTCTACCTGGTACCCTCTCACACCACAGTTGTTCAAAGACGCAGCACCACCAGGAGACACTCTAGAATATACAAATGACATAGTGGTTTCTGAAGTTTTGGTAGCCTTCTGCTTCATAGAAGTCTTTACTGACAGGAAGTTAGAAATACATTCAGTTGTAGAACCCTATCACATTTTCTGATTGAAAACATCTCATTAAAGATATACATAAGGTGCAAACATTTTTATTTTTTCTGAAATAATGCTTTTACCCAAAAAAAGTTGCCTACCAATTACAAACTAAAATAGAAAAAGCTCTAATGGTGGAATTGAGGTATTAGGAAGCTGGCTTCAGCCATCCCAGTGGGATCCCTTCTATCTGTGTCTGTCAAGAAGTCACTGGTTCTGGAAGCAGGTTTGTGCTAAGCTGCAGGTAAAAGCAGGGGTCAGAGTAAACCTTTGTGTGTTCAGCCTCTAAACGATATATATATATATATGTTTATACTTACATATTTTTAGATGTGCAAGTCCTTTATGGAAAAAATATTGTACAACTTTATTGAACAATGTAAGAGCTATATAAATGGAGAGAAGTACCATGATTTTGAATGAAAAAACATAAGGATAGAAATTCTCCCCAAATGAATCTGATAAGGCCAGTAATACAATTTTTTAATCAGACTCTAAACTAGTATTTTTTTTACAGCATTAGACAATCTGATTATAAAAGGGACATGGAAGCATAAGGGGCAAGAGGAGCCAAATAATTTCGACGAACAGTATGGGTGAACTCACCCTACCATATACCAAGATCTGTGTATACCCTGCTATGTAAAGCAGTGGATAATTAGCTGGTGTGGTCATGACCCACATAAACAAATTAATGGAAAGGTCTGCCTTTTCACCCTTGTTTTCTAACTCCTCTTGTGTCCAACTACATGCCAGCCACCCTGAACAATACATGCCAACGCTCATGCCTTGGGTATTCCAGTACTGTAACTAATGGATATTTTTGATGAGTTGGAAATCAGATTGAAATACATACTCTGGAAACAAGGTTGAACCTGAGACTCTAGTTGTAATAAAGCTCCTGAGAAACATTTCCTGGCAGTTGTTTATAGTTTGCTTTTAGCTAAACTGGTCTGACACGTCCAGCGTTAAGTTTCACAAAAATAGTCAGTTTTAGGGAGTGGGACAGGAGTTTGAGCCCATTAGAAATGAGTATCAGGGTATTCCTGGGGCAAATAGTGCAGTTGAATGGGGCCTGGCTTTGGCAGAGAGAAAGCAGGGGCTCCTCTGGGGGAAGCCAGCACTGCTCTGGTGGAATGAGGCCTGCTCTCTGGCTCTGACACGGTGGGTCCCCGGCCAGTGTCCTCCCGTCGGGTTGGAGATCTTGCCAGCCCAGCCCAGTAGATGGACTTGTGCATGTTTTGGGTTCGTGCCTGGGCTGGATGGCAACGCTGATGGGCTGTGGGATTCAGGGGGGACCTCGATGCTAATACAGCCTGTGCAAGATTAGCCGGGAAGGCTTCCAGTGTGACCGCCACCGCAGCCAGAGAGTGCAGCCAGGCTCTGCGCCTCCAGCACCAAACTTGAGGCTGTGAGATATGAGGGTCTCCCACTTAATCCCCCAAATGACTGTTACCTCCTTGGCCTCCAACAGCAGCTGGGGGTGCGCTGTGCTGTAGCAATGTTGGGAAGACAGCCTATGGTCAGAGTGCAGAGGACTTGTGTGCCTCAGCTTCCGGGTACTCCCCACTTCCTCTCAGAGATGGAAACAGGTGCCTTAAGGCACCTGTATTGGACCTGTGGCACTGACAGATCCGAGTGAACCTCTGCACCTACCTCCTTGAAGGAGGTATAAACTCAGGTGCCAGAAGGTGTCTGAGAGGGAGGAGACTGACCGCTGGAACCTGGGGACATAGCCAAGGCTGGTCTCAGAAAGACAGCCTTAGAGTTATCCGTGAAAGAGGGTAGACTTAAACATCCTTGTGTTTTTTCTCTTTATTAATGCTTGTTGTTTAGTTGTGTCCAACTCTTTTGTGACCCCATGGACTGTAGCCCACTAGGCTCCTCTGTCCATGGAGTTTTCCAGGCAAGAATACTGAAGTGGGTTGCCATTTCCTTCTCNGGAATAGAGATACCAACTGTGTTTTTTGATATGAGGAAAACTAGAGAATGATTTGTGATCCTCATGTTGTACCCTGGAAACTATATTTTTCAAAGTTCTCCAGGTGATTTTGATGTGCTTTCTTGTTGAACCAAAGGGAACAAATTGCCCGGAGTAGAATTTTAGATGTTGCTGCAGGGTGAAGTGTAGTTGGCTAAAGAGGGAAGGTTTGCAGGGCAAGGACAACCACTTTCTGGGGCTTCTGAAATCAATCACTGCTTATAATTGTCCTTGTCTGTTCTTCGAGGGTTTTATAAACCACTCCGTTCTGAGTATTCTGTCCGTTCCTGCAGTGATGGAGGCAGATACTGGTGGGAGAGTTAGGGCCGGGACAGGGGAGCCCTGGTACCCAGTTGCCCTGTGTCTCACTGTGCTGCCCCTCTCCCCGGCCAGGCCTCAGAACTTATGCTTAGAACCGCAGTCTTCGAGCCTTCCTTTCCCCATCTGCTCCCGTGTGCTTACCTTTCTCATCCCTGTTCTAAACAATTTTTCTTTCTCATGCCCTATCCACATTCTTCACCCTGCCCTGCGGGTATCTGACCTCTGGATCTTGCTGTAATTTGAGGAAGCTTTCTCATTTACACTAAGAGATGTGAAGGTTTTGTTTTTCTCTGTTTAGGGTCTGTATAGATAACTTCCCCCGAAGAGAAGTGGGTATGGCATTAAGAAAATTCTAATCTCACTTCTAATTCCAGTCAGTTTTGTTTCTGGTGGTTAATAGGATACCTGGGGGGTGGACATACCGCCTGATTAGTCTCCCAGGGAGCCCATGGATGTGGACCAGCCCCTTAGAATATCCCCAATATCTGGACATAAGTGAGATGGGGAAACCAGAACAGTATTAGCATTTTTTCTGAAAATCAGAGTTTAGGTTTCTGTATTTTGGCTTGTTGTGGTTGGCATCTAATTTTTTCATCCACCTTGTCTCAATTCTCTCTAGCCCTGAGTCGCTGGGCTAATTTAAGTGGATAGCCTAAGAGGTCATTATACCTCAAGCCACAAACCTATGGATTTTTACTGTATTCAGATGCATTATGCTTTATCTCTTCTGTAAATTAATATCAATGATTGTGTGCTCACGTGTGATCGTTAAGAGAAACCAGGCAGTGGAACTGAAGGAGATTAGGCAGCAATCCCAAGTATGCCTGCCTCTCATTACTGAGAATTTCTCTTTCCAGCCCCTCAACTCTTTCTTTCTCTCAAGCTTTTGTTTGTAGGGAAAGTTGCCAGCTATATCCAGTTCCATGGCTTCAAATATCTCCTATATACAGACAGTTCTTAAAATTTTCCCTCTAAGGCTTAGACTTGTTTCTAAGACTCGTGTATCCATCTGCCTAGGTATCCACTAGGCTTCTCACATTTCAGATGTCCAAACCTGAGCTCCTGGATTTTCTGCCCAAGTTAGTTCCTTCTGTAGTCTTTCCCATCCTCCATGTCAAGACGAGTGAGTGCCTAGCATGCAGTTGGTGCTCACTAAATACTGATAGATATTTATAGACCAAAGAACAAGACAATGAAGAGTTCATACCTTTGTGGTTGCAGTCAGGAATGGATGGATTCATTCCAAACTCTGCAGCTAATGAAGTATGTATCACCAAAGGAGCTGCTCACCTCCCTACTGCAGCTTCTATCCCCTAAAATGTGGATGATGTCACCATCTGTTATGGACGTACTGGAACATAATAAAAAAGTGGTGCTGGGTAAATGCTAGACATTGTATCACACACCTTCCCCAGAGCATTCGATGCCCCCCTTTTTATCTCCCTGTAGCATCACATGGACATTTAACCTGGTTTTTATTCAAGACTGCTTTACACATCTCTTTTGAAACCTGTCTGCCCAAGTGATTTCTCAACACAACTCCTTCTGTCTAAGGAGGCAGATTTCTTCATCGTCTGGGGGAACATGTCATCACGTTGCTGCTCTGAAGTCTCCCCTCCCAATTCTAGATCTGGATTCCCTCCTCCATCTCCAAGCCTTTCCAGACTCTCCCTACCATTTAAGGCTTCAGTTCCCATCGTCTGAGCCCCACCCTGCCCGACTCTGCAGCTGCAGTGATTACTGGCTTCTCTGATTTCTCTAATACTGACCCACATTGGATGGTACCCTGACTCACGCTGTATGCGTTTATCTTCTTTCCTTAAGATTGTAACCCCTTGAGGCCAGGACAATTTATTTCTCATTTGCTTTCATCTTTATAGTACACAGCATGAAACAGCTGTGTACTTTTATTTTGGGCAAGTTAAAAAAAGTAGTGGTAAAATACACATAATATAAAACTGACCATCTTAACTATTTTTCAGTGTACAGTTCAGTGGTATTAAATACATTCACATTGTTGGGCAACCATCACCACCTTCCATCTTTTCAGTTCTTTTCATCTTATAAAGCTGAAACTCTATACCTGTTAAACAATAACTCCGTATTCTCTTCTATCCCAGCCCCTGACAACCACCATGATACTTTTTATCTTTATGATTTTTTACTACCCTAAATATCTCATATAAGTGGAATCATACATTATTTGTCTTTTTGTGACTGGCTATTTCTCTGAACATAAAATCCTCAAGGTTCATCCATGCTGTTGCATGTGTCAGAATTTCTGACCTTTTTAAGGCTGAGTAATATTTCATTGTATGTATGCACCACGTTGAGTTTATCCATTTGTCAGAGGATACTTGGGTTGCTTCCACCTTTTGACTCTTAAGAATAATGCTGCTGTGAACACGGGTGTACAGATATCTCTTCTAGGCCCTGCCTTCAGTTCTTGTGTGTCTTTACCCAGAAGCCAAATTGCTGGATCATATGGTAATTCTATGTTTAACTTCCCGAGGAGCCGCCATACTGTTTTCCATAGTGGCTGGATCGTTTTACGTTACATTTACAACAGTGCACAAGGGTTCCAATTTCTCCACATTCTTGCCAATACTTTGTTATTTTGATAGTAGCCACTGTTGACATTTCCCTAATGACTAGTGGGTCAGAACCCAGATGACACAGTGGTAAAGAATCCACCTGCCAATGCAGGAGGCTCGGGAGACACAGGTTCAATCCCTGGGTTGGGAAGATCTCCTGAAGTAGGAAATGGCAACTCGCTACAGTAGTCTTGTCTGATAAATTCCCTGGACAAAGGAGTCTGGCAGGCTACACAGTCCATGGGGTGGCAAAGAATCAGATACAACTGAGCGTGCATACACACACACAAAACACAGAATGACTAGTGATATTGAGTATCTTTTCATGTGCTTATTGACCATTTGTTTATCTTCTTTGGAGGACTGTCTGTTTACACACTTTGCCTATTTTTTAATCTGGTGATTTTTTTGTTTTTGGTTGAGTCAAAAGAAGAGTTCTTTACATATTCTGGATATTAACCCCTTATCAAATATGTGATTTGCAACAACTGGGTAATTTTCACCAGGAACTCATTGCTAATTGTTCACCCAGTATTCTAGGTGTCTGCATTTCAAGGTCCTAAAATGCCAGCTGGCAGGTAATTTGAAAGAAGTCTTCTGACCTGTGCCAGACATTTCCCATTCTTGATCTCAGGAAGAACTCACAGCCATCCTGTAAGGAATGTAAGATCACTTTCAAGTTATAGATGAAGAGACTGAGGCTCAAAGAAGTCAAATGATTTACTCGAGGTGCTCGAACCTAGTGAGTGGCATAACTAGGTTGTGAAACCATGCCTGCCTGCCTCCCCACACCTCCTGTGCCTTCAGGCAGTGTGTGTGAGAGCATGCGAGAGAGCTTCACACATGTGTTGCTCATCACTCGTGTTCTCTGGATTTCATTAAAGAAACCCCTGTGCCTGGCAAGCAAGCCACTGCCAGCACCCCTGACTCTGCAAAATGTTATCCCTTCTTATGTTTGGGTCTCGGTGTGACTCAAATCCCTGGTGTTCCTTTACCCAGCCTTCATTGGGAGGGCAGATCCTCTGGCTTTTCCAATCTGTTATCTCCCCTGTCCTGCTTCTAACCTAGGACTTCTCAGAGTTGCTCACATGCATTAATCAACTCTATTCGACAGGAAATTAGTGCTGAGCAGGGGAGGCTTTGTGCTGGAACAGGGGGATGGGTGGGAAGACAGTCTCACCTTAGACACTGCAGGGCTGGACTGGACAGCAAATGTAACTCTGGAGCAAGGAGAGATATTGTGTCTTTGGAGGCTGAGTACATGGTGCAGTGCACCCTGTCTGGATGCCAAAAACACAGAAGGAACACAGTTTTAATGTGTTCTGGAATCATCTTCCCTGACCCACTGTGGGAATGTGCTCAGAAAAGCCAACCTGTCAATGTCAGACTGAACAAAATATGTTCAGGAAGGAAATATGCTACACACAGATTACACAGCATAGTCCAAAACTGAGAGATGCAATCTTTGGATTATGCAATTTTTAGCTCCCTGGGCCTCAGCTGAGTTGGGATTGAGTGTCCACCACAGAGTGTCATTGGTGTGGGACTCAAAGCTTATAGGGTGCAGTTATGCTGCAGGACACAGACCAACCACTCAGCTGAACAACTGACAAAAATTAAGGCAAGTCGTTGTTCTAAGAGGGTTTCACCAGTCTCCAAGGGGGATTCCACAGTTCCAGATATGGAATGGCATTCATGTGAATTGCATATTTTAGCACTTATAAAATTATAACCCACATAATGAGCACTTAACTACTTTATGAATGCAATCTCACATTATTTTTTTATAAAAATCCTATGAAATACAGGTACTATTATTAGTGAGGCAAAGAATTCTCCAGATTCTCACAACTGGTAGATGATGGAACCCAGACTTGAACATGATTCTGCTTCGTTTCTAAAGTCTTTGCTTTCAAAGGCTGCACTACACCACCTCTCCATCACATGTGCTCCTGGAAGCTAGGACATCAGTTGAAAAAAAGAAAGTCAGTAGAAATGTCTCTTACCTTTGCCCACACTTAACATTCTTCCAGAGATATTTGTAGGTGTCAAAAATCATGTTAAAAAATGAGGGCTTTTGCGAAGCGGGGTTGGGGTAGAATATTTAAACTGTATTAAAAGGAAACTTTGTTTGCAGCCTGAGTTCTTTCAGCATGGCTGATGTTTCTTGGCTAAGTAGTGAATAATGTGTCAACTTCCACAATTTCCTTGTCCCTACACCCCAAGGGTTTTTTTTTTCCAGTTAGGGTTCTTTTTTAAAGAACCCTTTTTGTGGTAAAATACACATGATATACAACATCCCATTAGTGACCTTTGGTAAAGTCACAGTGTTGTGCAACCTATGTAGTTCCAGAATATTTTCATCACCCCAGAAAGGAAGCCCTGTAACCATTAAGCAGTCACTTCTCATTCCTCCCTCTTCCAGCTCCTGGCAAATAATCATCTGTCTCTGTCTCTATAGATTTTCTGATTCTGGTATTTTGTATAAATGGGAACATACCATATGTGGCCTTGTGTGTGCTCTGTCACTTTTACCACTCAGGGTTCCTCCTTTCCATCCACCATTTGCAGCCCCACTGCCCTAGTCGGGGACTGTATCACAGGGTGGGTACAGCTTTGTAATTAGAGTGATTGAGCTGGTCAGGGTTGTTGGATTAAGTGAAATGATGCAGAGCTCCTTGTTCTCGATCTTAGACAAGTTATTCAACACTTCTTTGCCTCAGTTTTCTCTCCCTGTAAGATGGAAATGTACTGATATCTACATCATGGGGCGATTCTGAGGAATAAGTGAGGTAATGCATGGAAGTACGTAGGATGCTTGCATAAGGGAATGGCTTCATGTGTGTCAGTATCAATGCTTGGTTGGTGGCGTGAGTTAGATCAGGCCTGACGTCATTTGCTGAAAGAATAATGGAGACCCCTCAATGGGCTGTCTGCCCGCAGACCCAGCCTGAATGTGTCACCAGGGTCTCCCTGGTCACTCAATTTCTCAGGAAACTTCCAAGACTCTCTACTACCTGGAGAGTTCAGATTCCTTAGCTTTGTGTTTAAGACCCTCTGCCTCTTGCTTCCTTCCTTTCTGGTTTCTCTTCCCATCCTTTCCCCCGTGAACCCTTTCCCTGCCACCACACTGGACCATCCTCAGTTCACATGGGCTCCCTGAGCTTTCCAGCCTCTGTGCCTTTGCTCCTACTCTTCCCTCTTCTGAGAATGACCTTCCGTCATCAGCATCCGGCCACGCTCCTGTCTTCCTCTCGGCTCTTTCATGCATCGTAATTGTGTGTACACTGCAGGGTTGTTCTGAGATCATCTGACATAAACATGACCAAGAGGACACAAGGTATGTAATAAGGTTAACTGAGATAAAGAGCACACATGTGTGGGAGCCATCTGGTAATTGTTCAGCTTGTGTTAATTAGTTAATTATCTTTGTATCATATCATTATTCTATGAGGACTGTTTATATGCACCTGCTTTCTAAGAGAGACGGCACATTCCTTGAGAATAGAGCCATATCTTATGTTTATATCCCCACTGGTGCCTAGATGGAATTCTGCATATAGAGTTTCCATAAACATGTATTTAACTGTATTAAAATGAGAGATCTTCGTGGTTCTTCCCAACCCCTGTTTTCTTCAGTTGACAATGAAGTCAGAGCCAGTTGGGGAAACAGGCTGAGTTTGTTTGCTTTGACCATTCAGACTCCACCCTAGACCTCCTGCATCAGAAACTGCAGGGTGGAGCCCAGCAACCAATGCTTTAACAAGCCTTCAGGTGATTCTGATGCCTTTTTAACTTATGATATGAGGTGGACCCAGCATTACCCTGGTGCCTTTGGTACCCAGTATTCCCATGTTGCCTCTGGGTTTCCAATGACCACCTTACAGGGCTGCCCCAGCCAGGCCCCCTTTTCCTGATCTAGGCCGTTCCCTCCTAACTTCCGCACCTCAGAACATACTCATACTGTGTCCCTTTACTCGTCCGGGTTTTTGGTAGGTGAATGGCGAATTAGTCTGACACTGATTAATGCTTCCTTGTTGAAGAGGGGCCAGCTGTGCCACAGATTCATTGTGTGATCTTTAGCAAGCCCCTTCTTCATTCTGATCCCAACCTGCTCTCAGGTGCTGCTCCTGGAGCTTCTTCCAGGAAGGAAGCTTGCCTGGTCCTGGGCTTCCTCGCACCCTCCGTCTGAGCTTTTGTTTACGTTCTTCCCTGCATGGAATACTTAATGGAGACATCTGGGTTTTATCATTGTCCTTGATTCTATCTTTTCATGACTGTGTGTGTGTGTGTGTATCTATATGTATACATGTATACAGGTGGCTCTTTCTATCTGTGGATTCCAGATCCACATATTCAATCAACCAGGATCCTCTACTGTGTTTGCAATCTGCCATTGGTTGAATGTGTGGATGCGAAATCAATGAATATAGAGGGAAGACTCTATTAGACCATTTCATACAATGGACTTGAGCATATGAGGTTTTGGTAATTGCTGGGTTCCTGAAAACAGTTTCCTGCAGACACCAAGGGACAACTATGTATGTATGTATATACATACATACCCACAACATATATATATATATATATATACGTATGCAATATATTTATAAATATATATACATAATATAGGACTTCCCTGGTGGCTCAGACGGTAAAGTGTCTGTATACAATGCAGGAGACCCGGGTTTGATCCCTGGGTTGGGAAGATCCCCTGGAGAAGGAAATGGCAATCCACTCCAGGATATTGCCTGGACAATCCCATGGACAGAGGAGCCTGGTAGGCTATAGTCCATGGGGTCGCAAAGAGTCGGACACGACTGAGTGACTTCACTTCACTATACACAATATATATACATATACATACACAATATTTTGTAGTTCAGTCACTCAGGTGTGTCCGACTCTTTGAGACCCATGGATAGCAGCATGCCAGGCTTCCCTGTCCTTCACCATCTCCCAGAGCTTGCTCAAATTTATGTTCATTGAGTCAGTGATGCCATCCAACCATCGCATCCTCTGTCATCCCCTTCTCCTCCTCCCTGCCTTCAGTCTTTCCCAGCATCAGGGTCTTTTCCAATGAGTTAGTAGCCAAAGTATTGGAGTTTCAACTTCAGTCCTTCCAGTGAATATTCAGGGTTGATTTCCTTTAGGATTGACTGGTTTGATCTCCTTGCAGTCCCAGGGACTTTCGAGAGTCTTCTCCAACACCACAGTTCAAAAGCATCAATTTTTCAGTTCTCAGCCTTCTTTATGGTCCAACTCTCACATCCATACCTGACTACTGGAAAAACCATAGCATTGACTATTTGGACCTTTGTTGGCAAAGTAATGTCTCTGCTTTTTAATATGCTGTCTACATTGGTCATAGCTTTGCTTCCAAGGAGCAAGCATCTTTTAATTTCATAGCTGCATTCACCATCTGCAGTGATTTTGGAGCCCAGGAAAATAGTCTGTCACTGTTTCCATTGTTTCCACATCTGTTTGCCATGAAGTAATGGGACCAGATGCCATGATCTTCGTTTTTTGAATGCTGAGTTTTAAGCCAGCTTTTTTACTCTTCTTTTTCACCTTCATTAAGAGGCCCTTTAGTTCCTCTTTGCTTTCTGCCATAAGGGTGGTGTCATCTGCATATCTGAGGTTATTGCTATTTCTCCCAGCAATCTTGATTCCAGCTTGTGCTTCATCCAACCCAGCATTTCACATGATGTACTCTGCATATAAGTTAAATAAGCAGGGTGACAATATACAGCCTTGATGTACTCCGTTCCCAATTTGGAACCAATCCATTGTTCCATGTCCAGTTCTAACTTTTGCTTCTTGACCTGCATACAGATTTCTCAGAGGCAGGTCAGGTGGTCTGGTATTCCTATCTCTTAAATAATTTTCCACAGTTTGTTGTGATCTACACAGTCAAAGGCTTTGGTGTATTCAATGAAGCAGAAATAGATGTTTTTCTGGAATTTTCTTGCCTTTTCTATGATCCAATGGATGTTGGTAATTTAATCTCTGATTCCTCTGCCTTTTCTAAATCCAACTTGAACATGTGGAGATTCTGTTGAAACCTAGCTTGAAGAATTTTGAGCATTACTTTGCTAGCATGTGAAATGAGTGCAATTATGTGGTAGTTTGAATGTTCTTTGGCATTGCCCTTCTTTGGGATTGGAATGAAAACTGACCTTTTCCAGTCCTGTGGCCACTGCTGAGTTTTCCAAATTTTCTGGCATATTTATACACAACATAGATACATATATATAATCTTTTATATATAAATTATAAGTAATTAGATTTATATAGATGTAAATGTATCTGTTATATATAATCTTCATGTAAAATCATATACCGATTTCGTTCCTCAGCATTTTCTCTTGTTTCTCTAATCACATGTGAGAAATCAGGTCTCTGAAAGAGAGCCTTTGGGTTCTATTCTCCAATCCTCCACAGCATTTAGTACCAGGTTGTGAGACAAAATGAGTTTAATTTTTTTTTTACTCAGTTTTATTATTTATTTTTAATTTTTAAAAATTTTGTTTTATTTTTTGATTTTTAAATTTTACTTTATTTTACTTTACAATACTGTATTGGTTCTGCCATACATTGACATGAATCCGCCACGGGTATATGTGAGTTCCCAATCCTGAATTCCCCTCCCACCTCCCTCCCCATATCATCTCTCTGGGTTATCCCAGTGCACCAGCCCCAAGCATCCTGTATCCTGTATTGAACCTAGACTGGCGATTCGTTTCTTACATGATAGTATACATGTTTCAATGCCATTCTCCTAAATCATCCCACCCTCTCTCTCTCCCACAGAGGGAGTTTAATTAACTTTAAAAAAATTACTGAAGCAACATATATATGCCTTAGAAGTTTTTGAAAACACAAAAAAGAAAGAAACTGTTCCTGTAATCCCACCCCTAATGCTACCACTGCTACCATTAAAATAAGTTAATATCATGTGTAATAACTGACATAATTAGAGTGCTCTTATGTACTGAGTCGTTTGCTAAGTCTCCATCTGATTTAACACATTTGTTTCCCTTGTAAGGCAGGTGTTATTATTATCCCCATTTTACAGACTAGAAAACTGAGGCACAAAGAAGTCAGTTATCTGAGGTCACAAGGCTTGTAAGTAGAGGAGTTGAGTTTGAAACTCAAGCACTTTGGCTTTAGGGTCTATACTAAACTCTGTGCAAAACTGCCCAGCCCCCTCCCCACAGCCTTTGAGATGTTCCTCCGTCTCCCCTCCTTCATGTTTAATGACACAAATCAGCACTGGGACTCAGGATTTTCCTTCTTCCATGCACTCACTAGATGTAAGGCCGCGTTGAACCTCAGTTTCCTCACCTATAAAACTAGGAGCTGGCCTCAGCAATCTCAGCAGTCTTATTCTGCTGGAACATTCTGTGATTTTATGAATTAAACACTGAAGCTGGGACTTGCTTTTCACGCATGTCCTTTCGCACCTCCTCATCTGCACACCTGCAGGCCTGTTATCTTTCATCCCTGTCCATGCAGGCAGGCAGTCGGGTCACCCTGACCCAGGTACCTCCCCCTACTTCTGTGTGTCTGCAGAAGCTGCCAGCCAGCCCCAGTGCTGTCAGTGGGGTTTGCCCAGAGGTTGGGATTTAATGGGTTATGTAAGCCATTTATGATCCGTTTTAATAGAGTGTGCATCCTTTGAACTGCAGATGGGACGCCTGCTGTTTATGGGGCTTCCTGGAGCACTGACTGGAGGGAGGCTCCTTGGGGTTTATAGGGCTTCCCAGGGTGCAGGCATTTAACTGGGGCTGTGTCGTTTTGTTCCACCACCCCCCTCCCCCCCACTACCAGCTTTCTGGTCCTGGTGGTGGCTGCAGAGCAGGGTTTGTCTGCATGTGCATGCCTCTGCTGTCTATATAACGGGTTCAGAGTAATGCTGGGTCGACCTTGTACAACAGGTTAAATCAGAATCACCTGAAGGCTTGTTACAGCGCTGATTTCTGGGCCCCTCCCAGAGTTTCTGATTCAGGAGGTCTAGGGTGGAGCCTGATAATGTGCATTTCTAACAAGTTTCCAGGTGATGCTGAAGCTGCTGGTCCTAGGACTACACTTTGATAACCAACTGTACCGGAAGATTGAAACTTTACATGTAAGCACTTACCTGAAACAGAAATATTTCTGTCCATATTTTTAGGTAAACATTCTTCACTTATATTCTAGTATACTAAAAAACTAATTGAATATCTTCTTGATGTTGATAGTCATAATTATGTGTATTCATTATTGTGGTTGGCTATTATTTGGGATCTTCAAGACCCTTTGGTGGTTGGTCCAGGCTATTTGCGTTGTTGGTTTGCATTTGACATTTTCCATCTCTTCCCTTGAGGTCTGGTGGTCTGCCTCAGACTGGTTGCTGTGCCTGTAGAATTCTTCCCTGCCTGTTTTCTTTTTAAAAAACTTTCTTATTAAAACATTTGCACCTTTAAAAGTTGGGAAAGTAGAACAACAAACTTGCATTTACCCGTCATCTAAATTTTTAGCATTTTTGCTTCATCTTGTTTTTGGTGGAAGTATTCTAAAGCCAAGCCCAGACATCATAACATTTCCCTCCCAGATATTTCCAACTGCAACTCTAAAAAATAAAGACACTTCTTGCATAACCACAAGACCATTATCACAACTCACAAACCCAATAGTAATGCCTCAATATCATCTAATGCTCAAACCATGTTCAGATTTTCCCCAATTGTTCCAGAAAGTTTTCCTGTTGAATCAGGATGCAAAAAAGGTCTGTGTCCACATTGCCATTGACTAATAAGTACTTTTCCCTTGGAATTTGATATTTGGGGGAGGGTGGTCAGGGGATCTTCAGGGGGTTGGGGATATATAGCTGCTGTTGGTTACCAAAAGCTAATGAACTACATCTAAAGTCGGGAAAGAGAATTTTAAGTTAGTTTGTGAGAAGAGTGCCTCCTCTTGCAGGGGCTTAGAGACGTCTCTGTCTTAGAAACAGATGCTCTTTTACTTTCCTCTCTTTTCTTTGATCTGCAGAGGCAAGGAGGCCAGGCGTGTGACTTCCAGATCCTTGAGTTGCTTTCATGTGGGAGTATGTATCTGTTAGAAGATGTTTATAAAGCAGCTTAGTTGCCCAGGGTCAGCAAGGGAGTCCTTGGCCCCAAGGCCTCTTGACTGTGGGTGTTCTAGAGTGTCTGGGATGTGTGTTTTATTCTCCGCAGGCTTTTCTTTCTCCCTCTCTTAATAATCCAGCCTCCATCCAGGCTTTGCGGGGAGAAGTATTCCTTGGAGTCCCAGGCTCTGGGAGCTCACACACACCTAGTCCCCTTGGGTGGCCTGGTTTCTTGCCAGAGGTATGATGAATAAATATTGATGTGCTGTGCCTGGCTCCCTCTCAGCCCTGCCTCTGTGCTTATTCTTCACGTAGGTGTTTCAAACATGTTACAGTTTCTAATTTAGCTTCCCAATCAAAATCAAAGGTCCCTTGCTACAATTTAAATGCCACAGTGTACCCGTGGCTGGGGCTGACGTGGATTGGAAAGCAGAGCTGTTCTGCGTCACACAGCATCAGCTGTACCACCATATGGGCCACAGCGTGGTGCAAAGAGGGGCTGCCAACTTCAAGCAGGGCTGAGGATAGGATCATGAGGCTGCCGGGAGGGGAGGGCCTTTCTGGACAGGGACCTGATTGTCAGGAGCTTCTGGGGGCTTTGGACTACTAGTTCAAGGTTCAGGACCAAGCAGCAACACTGTGACCCATAGTGCATGGAGATGCCCTAGGCGATCCACAGGAGGGCCTGGAAGAGAGAGGAGAGAGCTCGACTCTTGGCCTCATTTCAGCTCCGCACAGTTTTCTGTGCTGCCTCACCAATCCCCTGACAGCACCCTCTGCATCTATCCAGCATGCTCCACCAGAACACCTACCACACTGGATTATAAAGGGCTATTGCCTCTTTCTTATCCTCCACTGGACAGGAAGGTCCTCAGGGCAGTGATGTTCACGTCTTGCTATTTAGCACACAGTGGCACTCAGTAATTATGCAGCAGATACATTACTGTAGCCCAGGAAATGGAGAGAACGGGGGTATCTTTGTGGTGACTTAGGTTAAGCATACGATACAAAAGCTCAGAAATGGTTCTGAAAGTCAATACATCTAACCTGGCCAAGATAGAGGGCTTTATTCTACCATGTCTTCTTCTGGCTGCTGTCTTCCTGGGACACTCTCGTCCACATCTTGTTCCTCACCTCTTCCTGCCTGGCAGACCACTACGATATTTGGCTTAAATGTCTTATGGCAGTTACCATGCTGCTTAGAAATATTTCAGTTGTAACTATGTCTTATCCCTGACCTGTACTTTATGGTGCTTGAGGATAGCAATTACATTTGGTTTTTCTTTTCCTCCTTAGCCCTGGCACTGTGGTTTACACATACTAACAGGGACTCAAATCTAGTTGCCCAGGGAAATGAGAGACTGTTTTGGGAGTGCTAAAGGAATGGCTCACACAGTGACTTTTTTTTTTAATTAGGAGGGAGAGCTCCTAGGGCAGTGGGGTCATCTGGAGAATCCTCCTATAGGGAGTTGGAACTGATTGGCATGTGGAGAACTGGGAAAGGGTAAAGAGGAGCAGGAGAAAAAGGAGGAAGGGAGAGAACAGGTTTGGTGTTGGAAAGATCAGGGGAGACTTTGGATTTCCATTGCTGGGTGGAATAAAAAGGTGTGGCTAATTAGTTTGGAACCATCAGCTTCTGGGTGTTTACTAGACATACAGTGAACTGCCAAGAATTATATAGACCGACCACAGGGAAGGGTGGCTTCAAAATTCTTAAAGCATGATGCTCACTCCAAGTTCCTGGTGAGACTGATGGGGATGAGTCAGGTTGAAGCCGAGACATACATTTACTTATCAGATGGAGAGCCACCCTATTATTTAGGTTTTTGGATTTTGAAATAAAAAAACATGTCTTCAAATACCAGATAATGGAGCAGGATGAAAGAAGAAGGTAAAGAGGCTCGTGGCCCAGGGCTTTGATGTTTTAACTAGAAAAGAAATACTGAGGTGGGTTTGAGATGATGGAAAGATGTAAAGTTTCAGGCTTAGAAAAGTGGTGATTATACAGTTGCTTTGGAAACCAGTTCAAGAGTTTCTTAAAAAGTTAAACATAAACCTATCATATGATCCAGTCACTCCACTTGTAGGTATTTTATTCAAGAGAAATGAAACATATGTGCATACAAGATCTTGTACAGGAACATTCATAGCAACTTTATTTGTAACACTCCCAAACTGGAAACAACTCAAATGTCCATCAAGAGATGAAAGGATAAACAGATTGTGGTATGTCCATACAATGGAATACTATTGAGCAGTAAAGAAGAAATGGCTGATTCCCAAAACAATTATACTGGATGGAAAGAACTAGATTAAGGAATATGTTTTATAATACCACTCTTACAAAAGTGTTAAAAATGCAAAGTAATCTATAGTGACAGAAAGCAAGACAGCAGAAGGGGCAAGAGGAAGATATCATAGAGGTAGATGAAGAACCTTTGGGGGCTGCAGGATATCTTCATTATCTTGATTATAGTGATGGTTTTACAGGAATAGATATATATGTCAAAACTTAAAGTTTACTCTTCAAAGGTATTCAATTTATTGTCTATTAATTATACCTCAATAAAGTTGCCACAAATAAATAAAAGTGATGATTGAGAGTTTCATTGCAGTTCAGTCAACAATCCATAATTGCAGGCTTACCCATTCCTGAACTAGAATGGATTCATTTTAGTGAATCAATTATAAAGGATGTAAATCAACGCTTTTTTCTTTATAAAGGAAAAAAGGACAATTTCAAAGAGGTTAGGGTGGCAAGGAAGGGCCACTGTTGAAAGTGAGCACAGTGAAAGGAAGCCCTGGTGGAAGTTAATACTGGTGAAAACAAAAGGAACTGCCTTTGAGAGGTGTCAGGGAAAGCTCCAGGTGGGTGTAGGACTGAAGATGGACTTCACTGAAAGGAGAGAACGTTGAAAGCACAGAGGTGCCAAATGAGGAAGCCCTAAAAGATAGAATTCACAAGCTGTGTTGAACTACAAAGGAGAGGCCATGTAGGTAAGGCTGAGGGTGTAGTTTAAGAAGGGCTAATATCAAGAAGTAAGGCTGGATGGGCTGGTGGGCAAGGGCATAGGTGATGAAACCAGACAGCCTGGCTATGTATCTTGAATATACAACACTTAGAAACTGGGAAACTTTTGGACAAATTACCTAACTTCTCTGTGCCTCAGTTCTCTCACTTGAGAGAGAGTCCAGATCTCATAGGATTACAGTGAACGTGAAATGAATTAATGTACAAGAAGTATTTGGAATCATGCCTGGCATATATTAAGTGCTTAATAAATGTTATTGTTACTGCTGTCATCATCATCATCATTATCTGCTTTTGGGCAGGACTTTGAATACTAACTTTTAGCCAATGGCTTCTTTTACTTAGTATGTTGTTTTTGAGGTTGATTTAGGTTGTAGCATGTATCAAGAAAGCTTTGTTCCTTTTTATGGTTGAATACTTTTCCATCATAATAGTATAGTATAGTACAATAATACATTCTGTTCATCATTTCAGCAGTTTATGGACAGTTTGTGGAGTTCTACTTTTGGGCTATTATGAATAATACTGCTTTGAACATTTATGTACAAGTTTTTGCCTCCCTCCTTGTCTTTAAAGCTCATACTTTTTGAGATTTAAGCATCTCCTGCCTCTTACGTGTTGTTTGAAATGACAAAGTGAATTCAGTCATTTAAAGGAAACTTAGAAAATAACAAACAAGGATTATATAGCACAGGGAACTATACTCAGTATTTTGTGATTACCTATAAGGGAAAAGAATCTGAAAAAGAACATATATAAGTATATATATATATATGTAAATAACTGGGTTGCTGTATTCTATACTCGAAACTAATATATTGTAAATCAACTATACTTCAATGAAAAAATGGTAAAGAACCTAATTTGGATGCTTTTAGTCAGCTTAAAATATCTCATTTCAAAATTTAGAGAAAAGTGTTTTTCT
>SJYQ01096314.1:0-14365 GCA_006410935.1 Redunca redunca | reverse complement strand
AATATATAACAAAATTTAATTTCTAATAAAATATGAAGAAATTAAGAAAATTAAAATATTTGCATAACTATAAAGAAGATCCATATACAACTAATACTGAAACTAATTTGTATAGATAGTATTCTTGTATCTAGTTTTGTATCTAGAATTCACGCGAGTGCAGCCCTTAGCCCACTGCCGTCACTGTGCACCATTACCCCACACGCCGTTACCAGGCAACAGTTATCCCTGGACCTTTAGTGGTCCCGCTTTGCCGTTGGTTGGTGCTGCAGTGGCCCTGCCTTCAAGTAACCAACTGTCAATGAGAGACCGTTAGTGGTCCTGCTCAGCCATTGGTCAGTGCTGCAGTGGGCCCTGCCCCCAAGAGACCAACAGTCAATGAGAGACCGTTAGTGGTCCTGCTCAGCCATTGGTGGGTACTGCAGTGGGGCCCGCCCACAAACCACCAGCTGACAAAGAGCAACCCTTAATGAGGTAATTTAGCCAAAGGTTGGTAGAACGGTGATCTTCAGGTGGAAAGTGAGGTAAGAGGCGTATCCTGGCCTGCTGTCTGGGGGCCCCTCAGTTTACCTGGTTTTGGGCCAGCGGGTGAGCTGGAGCGCCCAGGTAACAGGCTGGGGGCTGTGTCCTGCAGGGCTCCAGAGCCCTCATCAAGGTCATCCACTGGCTGGGTCCAGGCCTCGAAACAGTGGTGTACCTCTCCCCCATCTCTGTCTCTGCAGCCTAATAGCAGCGGCAGTCTGCTTGGGTCATAGACTGCGGGACCTGGCCTCCTCCGTTTGGGTGGCCTGAGGAGCTGGAGAGCTAGTTGGGTTGGGTGCCTGGCTCCCTCAGCGACGACTGCTGGGCAGTATCTGGGGACCCGACCCTGAGGGAGCTGCCAACTGAGGATCTGCTTCCTCTCAGCCACGACCTGGACCTCAGACGGTGGCAGTTGTGCCTTGGGACCTGGCCCTTTCTTATCAGAACAGGGAATAACATTTGTTTGGTCAAGATTTACAGGAACATCCTTACCTGACCGTGACCTGACCTCAAGAACAAAGGATTTGACACCCAGTTTGCAACAGCTGACCACACCCCACCCTCACCTTTCCTACAAAAGGGCTTTACTGAAAGCTTTTAGGGGCATTAGGGGTTTTTATGGCATGAGCCACTCGTTTCCTTGCATGGCCCTGTAATAAACATTTCTCTGTTCCAAACTCCAATGTTTTGGTATCATTTGGCCTCACTGTGTCAGGCACATGGACTTGCATTTCGGTAACATTTTCTGGCTCTTAGAAATTCAAAGTATGTTCTTGATGGACTAGAGTTGAGTAAATTGAGCAAGGCATATTGCTACCTTCAATTTTCTTTATAATATCCTGGCAATGAAACAAATCAAAGACACATGTATGGTTCTAGAGACTGCATTATGATACGAATCTTGCTATCAGCAATATACAATTATATACTTAAATGATATGTTTTTGAAATAATTTCTGTGAAGTGTTAATTTTTCGTGTTACCCCCATTACAATGTTTGGACAAAGAAACTTACAGAATTACTCCAACTATTGCATGATAACTTTATAAACAATTTCAGGACAGTTTTCAAAATTGAAGGTTTTAAAGCAAATAAGCATATTTAAGCACTAAAAAAAAAAAGATACATAAATAAGGGAAACTTTGTGATTTTCCAAACTCTCCTTTTCCCATTGGATACGGTGCCCTTTCCTGCTTGGGCCTCACAGTGAGGGTCCCAGCTCTAGACACATGAAAGAGATGAATATTTTGGAACGAGACAGTTTCAGTTGGTGCCAGCTGAGAGGTACTTCCCCAAGTACCTCTTGGGGAGTAAAGTACATCCATTTACTCTGACATGAGCTGTTCCGTTTTGAAAGGGAGCAAACTCCTTCTGCAGAAGGAATGCGTTAGGCAGACGCATAGAGATGGAGGGAGGTGCTGACACGTGTGTCAGAAGAGGGGCCAGCCAGATGGCTCTGATTTATCATGTCAGGACCGGGTTGGAAGGAGCCCAGGCTGGCTGGGTGCTCGGTGCTTGGAGGCTTCCACGCTGCTAAGCCCTTGGGAGGCTGGGCCTCTGCCCTCGCACCTGAGCTTCCTGGGGAAGCAGGGGTGGCAGCGGCTGGGAGAAAGCCTGTTGTTCCTCCTCAAGTTCAGCAGTTAGCTCCTGCTCTTTCAGGGCAGGCCTCCTCTTTGCTGTAATCTGAAATGTCAGTTATCACACTCATTTGATTTAAGTATAGAAGCGCCTTGGTTATGCTCTTAGGAGTAAGACAGAAATAGCTAGTCAGTGTGGGTGAGTAATCTTCTAAAAGCATTTGCAGGGATCATCTTTGCCATGGCATCATGTACTCTTCAAAGCCTGAGTGAATGTCAGGCGTTCAGCATTTTGAGTTAGGGGTGGGGAGGTTGATAATCTTAGGGAAATCCTGGGTTAAACCCCTCAGAGTCTCTGAACTGGATGATCCACCAAGCACTTGATATTTTTTAGTCCTCAATGTGTGACTCTAGTTGGATTTTATGGGAGTTGCTAAAAAGTGCAGGACACAGCCCTTGGATCCTAGCTTAGGTGCCAGTTAAGTACACAGATAAGAGGCTGCATATTTGAAAGCACTGCATGAAGGGGCTGCGAGAGCTGTTAGAATTTGGGCAGGGAGGTATCCCTGTGGACTGGGATGCTCATGGAATTTTTCCTAGAGAAGGCAGGGTGTGAAAAGGTGAAAATATTAGGGATAGAACGTTTTGCTTTTACTTGATCCCCACCCTGCCATTGTCTATGAAGGGTGAAAGCACCTTATACAAGAAAGTTAATGGCACCCCACTCCAGTGCTCTCGCCTGGAGAGTCCCATGGAGAGAGGAGCCTGGTAGGCCACAGTCCATGGGGTTGCAAAGAGTCAGACACGACTGAGCGACTTCACTTCTCTAACAAACATAAATAGAAAAATGAGGCATGAAAAAGAAAGAAGTGGCTAATCTAGTTGCTCTGATGGAGCCCTACATTTGGTTTTGAGCTTCTTGGCAGCCAAGCCAAAATGAAAACCAGGTTAATTACATAGCTCTCTTGATCAGAAAGGGGAAAATCTACCAGCTCCTGAGGGGAGGCAAAATTCTTCCTGGCACATTTTCCCAAAATCATTTTTCATGTAGGAGTTTATACAAAAGATTCAGGGTATAGTGGACATTGATCCATCAGCCACAAAAACCTTTATGAATTGGGAGGATTAAATGCCAAGTTGTAACATGGTGAAGGTAATCAGGCCAGTGGCTAAGCTGGCAAGATCCAGCTATGTGATTTTGGGGGCTCTAACTTGATGCAAAAGGAACTTAGAATCATTTGCTGGAAGAGTAGACAGGAGAGAAATCCTGATGGAGCCTCTCTAGTGGAAATTCAGAGGGGAAGCTCTTTGGTCTTGGTGAGATTATACCCAGGGAAAGAATGTGGATCCTGTCTCCCCAGGTTCCCACTGTCCAGCATATAATTACCCTGTCTGGGGATCAGCTTTGGTGCTGAGTGTCCTGGCAGCCAGAGGCACAAAAGGAGACACACGTCTGATTCCAGAGTCTGGAGCTGGTCTTGTCTCTGTCACCAGCAACCCTTTAGTACACTATCCCTTGGTCTATGTTAATGAAGGCCTTAAATTACCTGTTCTTTACTCTGACGCTTTTTCAAGCAGTTTGAAGTCTAGAAAGGGTAGTTTTACTTTAAAAAATGAATCCAAGATAGGTACAAGTTCAGAAGAGATTGCACACTAGTAGATTAGCTTTATAACTTTTCCTATCGAGCTGCCATTTCTTAAGTGTTGACTGTCCCTAGCATTTTACCTACATTCTGTTTATGTCATCCTCAAAACAGTTTCCAGAAGTGTGTGCTGTTATTGTGTCCATTTTATTGGAGAGACTGAGCTTGTGAAGATTTAGATGCTTGATGAAGGTTGAGGAAGATTTTCAGCTGGCCTTATTTTGGGATCTGGTGGATTGAGTCTTGACTGCCTGTCCAATCCCTGACCACAGATCTCTCCCTCTCCCATATCGTGCCTAAGTTTGTCCTGGCCTCCTGCTAGTCCCTGGCCCTTTGTATGAGATAGGTACTTTCCCACCTGATCCCAAAGATTTTTCTTCTGGGCCTCATGCTGCTGTGTCTGTCCCTGGAGTCACACCCTTTTCCCCCTTTTCTACCTGAACCAGTTCTATCTCTGTCCCATCAGTCCCATAAAAGCAGTATCCAGATCTCCTTGTTTTTACAGCCTGTATTCCTTTCAGGACCTTCCAGCAAGTTCTTACTACCCATCAGGAATACTGCAGATAAGGGACTGAGGGGAGGGTTAAGCCAGCTCTTGTTTCCATTCCACCCCTTCATCTGAGCCCCCCTGGTTGACTTTCTGCTCAGCTACTCTCCGGGGGCATAGCTGCCATGTACCATTGCCATTTTATCATGTCAAAAATACTTGAAAAACTACACAAAGATTTTCATTCTCATGAATGGAGGAGGAACCCATTTTAATAAACTCCTTTACTTCTGAAAGATTTGGGATTCTTGCTGCCTTTGGGCCTCTGGATCAGTGTGTGTTTATTTCTATGCAAAGTGATTGTGTATTTGGGGATGATGCCAAGTTGCTCCCCCTGTACAGGGAAAGCTGGTGACCAGCAAAGTTGGGTTTCGGCTTAAATTCCTGCCCCTGCTCGGTCTCTCTTTGGCTCCTGTTGACCTCTGTCACTAGGAACAGGGTGAGATGAACTGAGTGGCCTCAGACACATGTCTTTGGAGGCTCAGAGGGAAATTTTTGGAACACCAGGATTGATTTTTATTTTTTGAAGCTTTTGAAGGACAGTATTATCAATGGGATCCACTTGTCCTCTTGTGTTTGGCTGTCTCTGGAAGGGCTGGCCTGGGAAGACAAAGAAGGTGGATGTCTAAAAGATATATTGTATGGCAGTTACTTCATTAAATTTGGAGAAAATATTGATTAAAATATCCAAGTCTAAATAACTATTATTTGTGTATTGGTTAGTCTTTCAAATAAAGTTCCACTTCCATGAAAATAAATACATAAATAAAAGATATAATCAGCTCTCACCTGGGACTCTATATCTGAAGGTACACTGATGACTTAATTTCTCCATCACTACAATAGCTGCCATTTGTTGAGTACTCACTAAGTGCTTTAAGTGTATTACTTCTTTAATTTGCACAGCAACCAAACAGATACCTATCAGCCCATTTTACAGATGAGATGGGAAGCCCTGTGTTATAGGAGGCTTTCAGGCTGTTAGGCGCAGAGTAGTTTTAGAGCCCTTTAAGGCGCTTTCTCTCTTTGGCCCCTGGAGATCTTGGATGTGCTTTGGCTTGGGCGTGTGGATGGGAGGGGTGTTTCCTCCTCAGATGAGACTCCCTTGCACTACAAAACAGCAGAGATCTGTCTGGTAGAAGCTTATGCCAAAGGGTAGGGGCTGAAATGATTTTATATTATCCTTCAACCCCATCATTTGAACCCAGGCTCAGTGCTATACAGCCAAGGAAGGGAAATGTCAAGTCTTTGGCCACATCCCATCTCTCTCCCCTGATGTCCTCTAGAGATGACCATAGCCCTCACTGATTCCCCTTAGTCTCTCAAAGTGTGAGCATTTGGATTCTGTAATATCCAACCTAGGGCTTGATTCTCCAGCCTCACTTGGCAGCACTCCCTAATGTTGCTTCAGTCATTGGGGTCCCCCTAGACTCTTTTGCTACCCTCTGGTCCAGACTCAGTGAACCCCAGAGTCAGGAAAGACATAAGGGCCATGTATTTTAATCTACTCATTTCATCAGTGAGCAGAAAGGCCAGCTCTAGTGTGTCTTTTATGGCAGAAGGAAGAATTATACCCTCTTGTTGAAAGAATCCCAAACCAAAGTGAAAAGATTGGGAGCTTTGTGTATTGTTTCTTTTGATGGATGCTTTCCTGCATGCCTGGTATTTCTCCACTTAGATCTGAAATCTTTTACTGAATTGACTGTGTTCTTCCCCTACCCCTCCATACTGCTTATGTTCTAGATTGGTTTTGATTTTTAGTATCAAATCACAGACCTTCAGAGCTGGGAGGACTCTTTGAGGTCATGAAGTGTGATCCCTTCAGAGCAAATGCTATAGATGATTGTTTACAGAGTTCTCTCTCAAGAAAGGCTTATGGGCACCCACCACTGGACTGAGGCCAGTGCTTCAATTATAATACTCCAGGAGTTCTTGTTATTGGTGACTTTTTGGAGGAACCTCCTCTTTGGAGGAAACAAGGCCTTCCACACCAAGAACAGTCATCTTTTTATCTTTTTTTTTAAAAATGCTGACTTTCTTATTTTGAGTTTCTTAAAGTAGAGCCCACCTGTGTGCATGTCAATAGGTGAAACTGTTGACTCATGTAAATTACACTTGTGCAGTATTAGATGGGTTAAATTATAATCTACTTGAGGAAATTTAAGCACATGTTTTACTAAGAGCCTGAAAATGGAGGTAGAAGATTTTAGTTCAAAGAAATAAATGATTATAGTTGATAATGATAGCCAAAATGGGACCTTATTTAAGGAATAATTAAGTGATAAACTAGTTAATCTACCATCAACAGAGTTCATTCTTTAGGCTTGACCTGTATGTATATACATGTATAAAAGTTAATATCTGCAGCTCAGATGAGTGTAGTGTGACAGTCAAGACCCTTAAACACAGGGACATTCAGATCTAAAGCTGAGTGAAAGAGGTGGGTGTCAGCAAGTTTAAATTCTCCAAATTTTTTTAATCCATTTTCTGAAAACCTATAAAAATTGAGGACAATTCAGCTGTTCATTTAAAAGCCCACCTAGAAGTAAATTCAAATTATGTCCATGCCAGAGGCTAAAGGAAGGAGTTCTGTTATCTTTGGAGTGGAAAGAAATTGCCATCTGTTCTGATGGAGATGAATTAGACTACATTAAAAAAAGTTGAAATTATATATCAAAAATATCCATAATTCCTTCCTTTATTCTGTGTGATCTTGCCCTTGTATTGTGAAGAATGGGTTGACTTGAATACTTTAGAGAAAAAGGAACCTCTGGCATCTCTTGGTTCTCTTGCTGTCAGGAGAAGACATGCTGAAGAACCTGGGCCCCACTTGATCCCCAGCCTTTTTCCCTCTGACCTTGGCCTGGGGTAGTTCTGGATGCCAGATCCTTAAAACCCACCCACCAACATGGACCTTGTTCTCAGCAAATCCTCAAGCCTGGATGGAGGAAATGTTTCACTCTTAATATGTTGTTAAGCCATGTATAACTTTCTGAGAAATTTAGCCATGTGCTTCTAATTAATTTGTACTTTATTCTTCAGTGGGTTTTTTCTCTTCTTTTTTTTTTAAAAAGAGAAAAAGTCACATGATGAGTAAAGCATGGAGATTAAACTCTATGAAGAGATTTATTGATAACATAAACAATATGTTTATAGAAAAAAGTCTATGGGATAGACAGGTTGGGTTCTCAGGTGTGACCTGTGGATGGAGTTCTGATGAGATGCTTCATTTGCATCAAATTCACAGGGTACCAAGCTCCAACCTGGCCTCATTCTCAAACTCTACCCCTTCCTTACAGGACCACTATGCTGTGTAGCAGTACCTTTTACAGTTTGTGGCTGAAGTCTTCATTCAATACCTGGTATTTCTCTCCACCATATTGTGGTCATCCTCTTCTATTTCTTTTTCTCTCCTCTTCTCTCTCCCTTTCATTTGGGGGAAAGGGCTTATGAAAGGAGATCAAATATCTTGGCTGAAATTTTGATGGTGCTGGAAATAGAACTCTGGACCATTGACCCCCACGTCCCAGGCCCAAAGATGAGACCACCCAGCAGGATCCTGGGCTGCCCACGGAGCTGCTTCCAAGAATTGGGCTCTTGGCAGACTTTGCCTTTCAGAACACAGAGCATTACTGCACAGAAGGGGATTTCCCCTTTTTCCTGCCACCCTCCCCCCCTTCCACTTACAGCCAGAAGAGCCAGTCTTGACTGAGTTTAGGAAAAGGGAATTACGTTGGGTAAATGTAGGAAGCTGAAATAACCAAGAACCTTATTGTAGTGAACTTGCAAGTCCGGAGGTTGGTTCCAACCTAACATCACCACCCACCCACTGCCTTGCCCCCCAACCACCTATTTCCAAGTGGCAACTAGGAAACTTAGATGCTGGAGATGGGAGAAATTCTTTCAGGACTCTGGCAAGCATGGTAGTTCCCTTGTGTTGCTGGAAGGTATCCAAGTTTATCCATGTTTATGGGGATTTGCAGTGGATAGAAGTGTGTAGTTCTGCAGGCTCCATAGTCAGTTAAATTTCCTGCTCATCCCTAGACTTCCAGCCAAGATAATCAACTGGGAGAAGGAAAGAAGAGGTTGTTTATTAATCTGAAGGATTTACACCAATGTTCTATTACCTTTTGGTTCAGGATGCTGTGTAGATCTCTGTTGATTCTGAAAGAAGATTTGAAAGGCCATTCTAGCACTTTCTCACTTGAGTAAGAGAGAAAGCCCTGTGGCTTCTTTCAGGTTTGTCCCACTCTCTTTTTTCCCCTGCGGTCTGCACACCTTCTAGTCTACTTTGAATAAAATCAGAGAAATTCCCAGAGAATTAATGGAGATACAGAGAGAGGCAGAGAAAAAGTGTTGAGAGAAGTTTGATAAACAAATCACAGTTAGCCAATAAAAAGCCTGGGGTGTAACTGTTTAACCCCTGATAATGAATCTTAATGGTGGAGTTTTAGATGCCAGGATGAGCTGATGGATGGGGAAATCTTTTGAATGTCATATCCTGAGCCTCTTAGATCATTCTTCATAGAGGCGCCTCTTCCACTTACATTCAGGTTCCTAGTGGTGGGACAAAATGGAAGGTCTGACTTCTTGTGAGTAAATTTGTAAAAATAACATGGCCCTGTGGAGGAGGGCATAGCAACTCACTTCAGTATTCTTGCTGGGAGAAGCCTATGGACAGAGTATCTTGGCTGGCTACAGTCCATAGGGTCGCAAAGAATCAGACATGACTGAAGTGACTAAGCATGAACACCTCCTACTTTGGTCTTTATGCTTACCTTCCATGGAGATGTACTTTTTACTTGAATAGGATCTGCACAGATAATCACAAGAATAAGATGAAGGCAACAGTTTTCTCAAATACTTCCTTTCTGGAAGGAGTGTGGAATTATCCCTCCTTACTCAATACATTGATTCTCTTTGTTTTTTTTTTTTTTTAAAGAAAGAGAGAAGTAAAATGTCTGCCCAACATTGTCCCCTTTTCATTAGCCTCTTAATGGGCCATTTTAAGCACTTTCAGAATTGGAAAGAGTGCTAATGTCATGAATATGTATCATCTCAGCATCCTTGTATTTATCCCAAAGTCTTGATCTTCCTGAGTCTTCTCACTGATGTCGAAAGAGAGTATGTTATCAACCAAGTACCTATTACAGAGAGTTTATACAGGAAGACTCTAGCGTGGCCTTTGTGATACTGAGGGCTATACATACAGAATAGTTTTCTAATTCAGCACACTCAAACTACTGGAGCATACTTTTTCTCTAATTATTGCTCTCAGGTTCTATTAAGGATCAAAGAAACTGCCTTAAAGAAAATGTACTTTCATTCTCAGCAGAAGTTCTGTTGACTTGCTAGCCAGTTGGCATGGGCATCTGCTGGGAAGGATCCTTGAGCTGGATTCCTTATTGTATGATTTTACTGGAGGAAGACTTATTTTAGGAGTTAAGAAGATCTCTTATCCTACCCTTCCAGTTATCACAGGTGTTTGCCTCTCAGAGCTAGAAACACTGAGGGATAGGAAACTTTTTGGGGGAATAGTGGATTCATGCAGAAATAACCGAAAGAGCAAACTTTAGCATGGTACCAAGCAGAGGAGTTAAAATTCTGAGAGCCAAGCCTCCAAAAGCATTCTGAAGAGAGGCTATTCCTTGAGCAGCAGTGCAATGCCCTGGCGAGACCACAAAAATACTAGCCTGGCCTTGTGGATTGTTACCTAAACCCAGATGTCTAAGGTCATGGATAATGAAATCTGAGGAAACTGAGCTTTTCACATTCTTTTCACTCAGATGCTTTCTTATGTGTCGAGACCACCTCTGAAGATGTTTGACAATTGTGTTGGTAGCAGAAAGTCGAAACAAGGACAGAACCTCTAAAAGCCATTACATTGCTAAATGTACATTGTGGGAGTGCTTTTTTCCTTGGTCCTGTCCTGGCCTGATTCTAATTACCTGTAGAGACATCCGATTAACCCCAAATGACATGGTCTATGTGTGAATCCCTTGGGGGATGAGTTTTGGAAGGAGCCATATCGAATTTCATTAGCTGGATCCCTTCTTGCAGGTGCTATCCAACCAATTTGGTTGAGAAATGAAAGATGTTTCAGCATTTCCTTCCCTCTTTTCCTTTCACAAAAGCTTAAGCAACTGATAATTGGCTGGAAGGATGGGAGAATATGGCAGAGTTTTAAGGGGACAGTTCAGAGTTGGGAGATAATAGTAGATAATTCTTTTCCTTCTTACATGGACCCCCCACCTGAATAATGCTCCAAACAGATAAATAAGAGAATGGATATTGAACAAGAGAATGGATACTGTTATCTCTGGATAACAATCTGGATAAATTCCCTCTGTTATCCAAATCCTCTGTGTGTTTCCCATGCCAGGTAAAGGAAAGCCCACTCTTGCCTCTAGTTATCTGTCCCTTCTCTGAATATCAGCAGCAATTATGGTCATTACCACAAAGTCTGGCACAAATTTTACACCCACGGACACTGTTTCTTGTATTCAAGTGGTGTGTGTGTGTGCCTTGTAGTAGAGTCAGACACAACTGAGCGACTTCACTTTCACTTTTCACTTTCATGCATTGGAGAAGGAAATGGCAACCCACTCCAGTGTTCTTGCCTGGAGAGTCCCGGGGATGGGGAGCCTAGTGGGCTGCCGTCTGTTGGGCCGCACAGAGTTGGACACGACTGAAGTGACTTACTTAGCAGCAGCAGCAGGTTATTGGTGGCTTGGAACTCATTGGACATCTTTATACAACCACATTGCCAGGTTAGGGCTTAGCCACCAATATTTATTGATCATCTTTTTATTCTCCCGTGGACACATTCATCTTGTCAAACCCTGGTTTCTGTGTCTAGCAGATTGTGGGCAATTTTGGCAGCAGAGCCGTGGGGCAAGATTTAAGTTATTTGTTCCTATTTATCAGTGAACTGGGCAATCCATCCACGTTTACAATTCCCTAATCAGATTAGCTCATTTTTAATCATCTGGAGTCTGGCTGGGTTTGTGCTGTGTGGGAGCCAGCAAGCCCCAACTGTTGCACTGACTTCCTTTGTCGCTCCTGACGAAGGTCTTTTTATCCTCGCCCACCTTGTGCCTTCAAAACTATGAGTCAAGCTGCGTTTCGAGGAGCTTTTTTTCTCCTTCCTCCTCACGGGTATTTTTTAGCTGCCATTTTCTCTTCCACCTCATTTGTTAGGTTTTATGGCTGCATATCATGATGCTTCCCCTTTAGCTCAGCTGGAAGGAGCGCGCACGCACGTGCGCGTGTGTGTGTCCATCTGCATTTATGTGTATGTCTGTGTGGGTTTGTGTGGGTACTCAGGCACATGTATGTATGTGTATATGCACGTATATCTGTACATACCTAGTGGTACACACACGTGTGGGTTTTAGTGTGTGCATGTAAGTGTCATGTGTGCATATAGTCATGCATATTTGCTGGTGAATTAGCCCCTACCTGGCTAACATGGAATGAGTAGGATCTAGGACCTCAACAAAAATGAAGGAAAAAATAGCTTTTTTTTTTTCTTCCAAAGACTAGTTTATCTCTCACTGCCATTAAGTTTCTTTCAGTTCAGTTCAGTTTAGTCCCTCAGTCGTGTCTGACTCTGCAACCCTATGAGTTGCAGCATGCCAGGCCTCCCTGTCTATCACCATCTCCTGGAGTTCACTCAAACTGATGTCCATCGAGTCAGTGATGCCATCCAACCATCTCATCCTGGGTCGTCCCCTTCTCCTCCTGCCCCCAATCTCTCCCAGCATCAGAGTCTTTTCCAATGAGTCAACTCTTCGCTTGAGGTGGCCAAAATACTGGAGTTTCAGCTTTAACATCATTCCTTCCAAAGAAATCCCAGGGCTGATCTCCTTCAGAATGGACTGGTTGGATCTCCTTGCAGTCCAAGGGACTCTCAAGAGTCTTCTCCAGCACCACAGTTCAAAAGCATCAATTCTTCGGCGCTCAGCTTTCTTCACAGTCCAACTCTCACATCCTTACATGACCACTGGAAAAATCATAGCCTTGACTAGACGGACCTTTGTTGGCAAAGTGATGTCTCTGCTTTTGAATATGCTATCTAGTTGGTCATAACTATCCTTCCAAGGAGCAAGCGTCTTTTAATTTCATGGCTGCATTCACCATCTGCAGTGATTTTGGAGCCCCCCAAAATAAAGTCTGACACTGTTTCCACTGTTTCCCCATCTATTTCCCATGAAGTGATGGGACCAGATGCCATGATCTTCATTTTCTGAATGTTAAGCTTTAAGCCAACTTTTTCACTCTCCTCTTTCACTTTCATCAAGAGGCTTTTTAGTTTCTCATCACTTTCTGCCATAAGGGTGGTGTCATCTGCATATCTGAGGTTATTGATATTTCTCCCGGCAATCTTGATTCCAGCTTGTGCTTCTTCCAGTCCAGTGTTTCTCATGATGTACTCTGCATATAAGTTAAATAAGCAGGGTGACAGTAGACAGCCTTGACGGACTCCTTTTCCTATTTGGAACCAGTCTGTTATTCCATGTCCAGTTCTAGCTGACCTGCATATAGGTTTCTCAAGAGGCAGATCATGTGGTCTGGTATTCCCATCTCTTTCAGAATTTTCCACAGTGTATTGTGATCCACACAGTCAAAGGCTTTGCCATAGTCAATAAAGCAGAAATAGATTTTTGTATATATAGTTATATATAGTGTGTATATATATATATAGTTATATGTAGTATATTATAGCATAAGACTTAGAAATAGAAGTTTGTTTAACTGGTGCAGAATTGTGGAGGGATTCTGTTTCCTGAGTTTGTAAGTTATTCTCTTTTCTCTGGGCTTAAGCCAGTCTGCCTTTAGCATGAAATTTGTATTCTGTGCTCATGTATGGTGTGCTTTGGTGTGCTTTGCTTGTTGGGGCCATACCAAGGATCTAGGATCAATCATATATAGATTACCATGTGGATGGTTAGCCTTTGATAAGTGCATACTTGTCTCCAAATCCTCAAATTCCAGCACCCTGGATAAAACTGTAGGAGGAAAAGGGAGGGACAGATGGACAGAAGCATGTACACAGTCCCAGTCTCCATGGTTCCTTGCTCTCATCAGAGTGCAGCAGGCTTGTGCCTACCTCCTATTCAGTCACATCCTCACTCCTGGATGTCCGAGTAAATACTCACACATGATCGCCACCAAGGATATGCAATTTTGCAAGAAGGAAGGCTAGGAAACACTGTCCTCTTATGCTCACAGGACTCCCATCACTTCTCCTAGCTGGTTCTTGTATAGGGGACATGAAGCGTTAGCTTCAGAGTGAGTTCCAATTCATTCTCAGGGACGGCCCTCTTGGGCAGGCGATATTCTGATCCCCACCCACTTCTCTTCCCTGGGGTCAAGCGCAGAGCAGTCAGGCACAAGCTGGAATTACTATCCAGATGCATCCAGAAGGTGGAAATTCTGCTTTCTCTGTCTGGAAAACACAACCCTGGCTGTGGCTTTTTTATTTTAGGGACATGATGTTGCTCTTCTGTTTCCAAAGTAAGAGTATTGCCCCCAAATTCGTGAAGATTGTAGTGTTTGAGTTCTATTCAGTCACAGAGATGGTAACATTGAAGGTAGAGTCTGAGATGTCAGATGTATGCTGTCCCTTTGCAGTGCAGCAAGAGTATGAATTTCTGTTTTCTCAGCAGCCTGAATTTCTTTTTAGCTTTATACCTTCACAGGAGGACCAGGCTGACACAGCCATGGTCCCACCCCCAAACCCACAAAAACACCCTGTGATTTAGGCAGGCGGCGTCTATGGTTATCTTTACTTCATAGGTGGATGATGAAACTGAGACAGTGAGAAGCCCAGGGACCACGATGCCAGCCCTATAACTGCACTCTCCCTCTTGACCTGTGGGTTGCTAGGACTGGCCCCATCCGCAGCTGATTATTTCTTCCTTCCTAAAAATCCAGGCTGCTTCTTGCCATGTGAAGACAATGAAATCCTTAACCACGGGTGAAAAAGACCAATGAAATCAAAACAAACAAGGGCTTTTTTTTTTTACACTTTTCTTAGGAAGTCATTAAGGAATTATTGAGCTGATTAATG
>SJYQ01096313.1:0-38070 GCA_006410935.1 Redunca redunca | reverse complement strand
CTGTGCCCTGGGCCTGTGAGCGGGCCACGCCCCCCATCTTCTCCTGGACGTCAGCTGTCCCCAGCTCCCTGGGCCCCAGGACCCCCTTCTCGTCGGTGCTCACCCTCACCCCGCGGCCCCAGGACCACGGCACCAGGCTCACCTGTCAGGTGAAGTTCCCCACAAGTGGGGTGATGGTGGAGCGGACCATCCTGCTCAATGTCACCTGTGAGTGAGGGGTGAGGACGCCCAGGGGGCCTGAGGGTGTGCCGGGCAGGGGGAGCTGGGGTGGGGCTTGACATTCTGGTCTTGCAGCTGAACAGGAAGGGCCGCCCGCTTGGTTGTTTCCATGACACCAATGCCCGCCCACTCCCTCACCAAGAGTGTTGATCCTGCTTATCCTTCTGTCACAGATGCTCCACAGCACGTGGCCATCAGCATCTTTCAAGGAAACAGGACAGGTAGGAAGAAACCTCTTCCCTCCAGACTGGGGATGGAACCCAGGCCTCTGCCAGGACAGAGCTTCGTTGGACCTCAGAGGACTTTCTGCTCAGTCCTGTTAGACTCTTTGTGACCCCATGGACTGTAGCCCACCAGGCTCCTCTGTCCATGAGATTTCCCAGGCAAGAATGCTTGGAGTAGGTTGCCATTTCCTCCTCCAGGGGATCTTCCCCACCCAGGGATCAAACCCACGATTCCTGCGTCTTCTGCAGTAGCAGGTGGATTCTTTACCACTAGTCCCTCCTGGGAAGCCCCCTCAGAGGACTAAGTGGAATATATTTGAGGGCCCAGCTATTGAGGTCAGACACAGGGAGAGCTGGGGGGTGGGGTGTGGAATCCCGAAAGCTCAGCTCCCTGAAGTTAACCTTCAGCTCACCCACAGCTTTCTTTGGCTAAATTCAAAGGAAGCTGTCACATTCCTTTTGCTTTCTCTCTGACTTTTTTTTTGGGGGGGGGTGGGGGGATGGTCAGCAGTTGGCCACACAATGCAGCATGCAGGATCTTAGTTCCCTGACCAGGGATCAAACCTGTGTCCCCTGCAGTGGAAGTGTGGAGTCCTAACCACTGGACCGCCAAGGAAATCCCTCTCTGATGTTTTACCGCCTTCTGTTTTCTCTTCTTTGTCCCATAACTATGTTTGCTTACTGTATCCTTGTCCACCAGGTCTTCCCTGGTGGCTCAGATGGTAAAGAACCTGCCCACAATACGGGAGACCCGGGTTCAATCCCTGGGTCAGGAAGATTCCCTGGAGGAGGGCATGGCAACCCACTCCAGTATTCTTGCCTAGAGAATCCCATGGACAGAGGAGCCTGGAGGGCTACAGTCCATGAGGTCACAAAAAGTCGACCATGACTGAGCATCTCAAACACACACATCCTTGTCCTGAACCCTCTATGCCCCATCTGATGTACTGTCTGGGCAGCTCCAGGTAAACTGCTGGGGTTTCTTCTGAATTCCTGTGGTTCAGACTCTGCCAGTCCTCTCCCCAGAGCTAGTGTGGACATCGCAGGAGGAGAGAGGTGCCAGCTTTGCCCAGCCCATCTCTTTGCCTCTGCCCTTCTCTTCCCCCGAAGCCCTCAAGATTCTGCAGAACACCTCGTTCCTTCCCGTCCAGGAGGGCCAGGCACTGCAGCTGCTCTGCGTTGCTGACAGCAACCCCCCTGCACAGCTGAGCTGGTTCTGGGGGTCTCCTGCCCTGGAGACCACCCCCATCTCAAGCACCGGGGTCCTGGAGCTGCCTTGTGTAGGGGCAGCAGAAGAAGGAGAGTTCACCTGCCGGGCTCAGAACCCACTGGGCTCCCAAAATATCTCCCTGAGCCTCTCCGTGGTCTGTGAGTGTGGGGTCCCCTGGGGACAGGAGGCTGGGGTTCCAGGGAGGGGAGGGGCGCCCCTGATCCCTCCCATCTCTCCCCGCAGCCCCCCCACAGCTGCTGGGTCCCTCCTGCTCCCAGGAGGACGAGGGTCTGCACTGCAGCTGCTCCTCCCGAGCCCGGCCGGCCCCCTCCCTGCGCTGGCGGCTGGGCGAGGGGCTGCTGGAGGAGAACTTCAGTAACGCCTCCTTTGAGGTCAGCTCCAGCTCCGCCGGGCCCTGGACCAACAGCTCCCTGAGCCTCCGCGAGGGGCTCAGCTCCGGCCTGAGCCTCAGCTGTGAGGCCCTGAACGTCCACGGGGCCCGGAGCGGGTCTGTCCTGCTGCTGCCAGGTCAGGGGTCTGCCGAGGGGTGATGCCCGAGAGAAGAGGAGCCTGGATCCTTATATGAGTCTGCTAGGGCAGCCAGAACAAAGCACCTCCAACTGGGGGCTTAAAAAGATACACCTCCCAGTTCTGGAGGCTGGAAGCCTGGGATCGAGGTGTCAGCAGGGTTGATTTCATCGCAGGCTGTAAGATTTGTTCCAGGACTCTCCCCCACGACTTCTGGCAGTTTTGCTGGCAACCTTTGGTGTTCCTTGGCTCATAGGAGCATCACCTCCATCTCTGCTTTCGTGTTTGTGTCTGTGAGTGCTCAGTCGCTTCAGCTGTGTCCGACTCTTTGTGACCCCAGGACTGCAGCCCACCAGGCTCCTCTATCCATGGGATTCTCCAGGCGAGAATACTGGAGTGGGTTGCCATGCCCTCCTCCAGGGGAGCTTCCCGACCCAGGGATCGAACCCACAGCCCCCCCCGCCATGGCTGCTGGATCCCTCCTGCATTGGGGGGCAGGTTTTGCCTGGATGAGGGTCTCCTGCATTGGGGGGCAGGTTCTTTTTCATTCGCGCCACCTGGGAAGCCTCCCCACCCCCGCTTTCATATTTACATGGCATTATTCTGCTTGCCTGTGTCTGTGTCCAAATTTCCCCTTTTTAGGACACCAGTCATATTGGATTAGCCCCTGCTGATCTCATGTTTTTTAATTAAATAATTTATCTCTGGCTGTGCTGGGTCTTCGTTGCTATGGGGGCTTTCTCTAATTGTGGAGAGCGGGGGCTGCTCTTGAGTTGTGGTACTCACTGAGCTGGCTTCTCCTGTTTGCAGAGCACAGGCTCTAGGGAGCAAGGGCTTCAGTCGTTACAGCTTTCGGGCTCTAGAGGACAGACTCAATAGTTGTGGCACAGGGGCTTAGCTGCTCTGAGGCATGTGAGATCTTCCTGGACCAGGGATCGAACCCGTGTCTCTCACATTGGCTGGCACACTCCTTCCCACTGAGCCACCAGGGGTCCCTGCTGGGCCTTCATTTTAACTTGATTACCTCAGTAAAGATCTCCTCGCCAAATAAGGTGACATTCTGAGTGAGGGGAGTTCAACATATGAACTTGGGGGAGGGAAGCACAAGTCAACCTGAACAGCCCCAGAGGGATGAAGCTCGGAGGAGGGGTACCCCAGGGCCCCAGCTGGCATGGCTGGTGGTGGAAGATTCGCAGTCCTGAGTCCAGGGGAAGGGGCTGGCCCCAGGGTCTACAGGGCGATGGAAACGTCCAGTGACTGAGTCTTGGATGGGAAGTCAAGGGGGAGGCAGGTACACTAACAACACAGAGAGGGGTGGCCTGTTGGGAAGATGCCATGTATTGGGGTTGGAGTTTAAACAAGATTCAAATTGTCTACAGGTAAACCACAGCCCAGGGCTGGCAAGGTCCTGGGAGCAGCTGGGGGAGCTGGCATCATGGTCCTGCTTTCTCTCTGCCTGTATCTCATCTTCAGGTGAGAGGGGGCTCCATGGTGGAGGGAGAAGCCCAGGGTGGGAAGGGCTCAGGGTCACGGGATCTCAGAAAACCTGAGCTGGAGGGCCGGGGGACTGGGTGGAAAGCCCCGAGACAGAGAAAGAAGGCTGAGTGATGGCGTGAATCAGCCCGTAAGCAGCCGGACCAAGCCTGGGGGTTTCTTCCCCAGCCCTAGTCCAGCTCCTGGGTTGTCTAGGTGGGAGCACCTGGACACTGGATCCACCGCCACCTCCTCCCTCATTCCGTGCTCTTCGTAGGGGGGAGGGGATGGTCTGCCTACCCCATGTCCCAAATTAGCAGGCTGAAACGCCCGGGGCTATTCCCTTAGAGTGAAGACCCGCAGAAAGACCCAGCCAGTGCAAAGCATGGATGATACGAACCAGGCCGTGGGCTCAGGCTCCAGGGTGAGTAATGGGGCAGGCGGTCCCATTCAGTTTATCCCTTGTGGGTGGTATCCCTGGTCCGAGCCCTTGGCATTTCCCTATTAACATCCAGCACTCCCTGGAGTTCCACGTGGGGCTGTTTAAAACTACTGATTCAACTACTCTAGCACTGCTGCTTCTGATGAAATATGTAGATAGTTTAGTCGGTTGGTTGGGGGGTATTTTTATTGGTATGTCGGATTATCATATTCTGCTAGAGCTTTAGCCTTTTCTTCTCACGTTGATTATGGGGAAGAGAACTGGCCCAAACCTAGCCTATGTCAGACTCACGGAGGACAGGAAGTAGGTAGAGAGCCTGATGCACTCCAGCGCCACAGCTCATCGCTCCTGATGGGGATCTTTCAAAATCTACCACCCTGTTATTTACTTTCAACTTTAATGAGACGTTGTCGTTGTGTAGTCACGAACTTGTGTCTGACTCTTTTGCGACCCCATGGACCACAGCTCGCCAGGCTCCTCTGTCCATGGGATTCTCCAGGCAAGAATACTGGAGTGGGTTGCCATTTCCCTCTCCAGAGGATCTTCCGCACCCAGGGATCAAACCCATGTCTCCTGCAGTGGCAGGCAGATTCTTTACCATTGAATCACCAGGGAAGCCCGTATAGAGGTATTTACACCATTTAAGTACGAAGTTAAACAAACTTTGACAAATGCATACATCTTGTAACCATGTCCCCAGTCAAGATAGGGAACATTTCCATCAGGACCCCAAATTCTTTTATTCCCCTTCTCATTCAACCCCCACCCCTTTCCAGCAATCACTGATTTCTATCATTATTGATTCATTTTGTCCATTCTCGAGTGTCATATAAATGGAATCATGCAATGTTCACTCTCTCTATATGGCCTCTAGTGATTTATTAAAAGATGTAAAATCCTACGTGTGGATGCCCCCAATAATGGAGCATTGTCTCTCAAAATAAATCAACGAACGCAGACAGAGTTGCAGGGAGAAATAGGCACATCCACAGTTAGGGTTGATTATCTCAAAACTCCTCTCTCAGGAACTGGCAGAACAAGAAGACAGAAAATCAGGGTTTAAATTTAGTTTACATATTTCCCCCTGCAGTTTCTTCCTGGTTAATCTTGGGTAATGGAATCCTTAGTGTGTGTTCAATCCACATCTTGTCAGAAATCATGAGAATCTTTTCTGTTATTTTACTTTCAAATTTTCAGTAACCTTCTTTTTATCTTTTTTTAATGAGTGTCTCATCAAGTCAGTATAGCATCATGGTTCAAAACATGTACTCTGGAGCTGGACTGCTTGCATTCAAATCCTATCTTATTTACAAGCTGTGCGACCTTGGACAAATGATGTCCTCTTTCTGACCTCTATTTATTTCCTGTGACATGGGAATATTATTAATATTGGGACTTCCCTGGTGGTCCAGTGGTTAAAACTTATTGTAACAAGGCAAGAATACTGGAGTGGGTAGCCATTCCCTTTTCCGGGGGATCTTCCTGACCCAGGAATCAAACCCAGGTCTCCCTCACTGCCTGCAGATTCTATACCATCTGAGCCACCAGGGAAGATCAGAGTAGTTATGAGGCATGATTAGAAGAGTCTCTGGTATGTATGAAACAAGTTCTCCTGAAAACCAGTCAGAACCTTTCCCTCCTCTAGTAAGTCCCAAAGGCAGTTTGTTGCTGTTGTTATTACTTTATTCCTTGTTGTCTTCCCAACACCTAGAGGAATGCCTAGCTCGTAACTCACAGTAGGTGCACAATATTCCTGGAATAAATCATTGATTAACTATGTAGTTGAATTTCATTTGCTAATAAAGTCGCTATCTATCTTTTGCTTGGTGAGGTTCATCTGTATACAGATAGTTCAGACACAATTATTAACAGACACATTTTTTTCCTTCCTGTGTTTTGGCTGTAGTAGATTTAAACTATTAACTTACTTATTTTCACTTTGCTTTTCCTTAATACGGGCAGCCTTGTCCCTATCTTCTAAAATAGCCATTTTCATGGGAATTCCCTGGTGGCCCAGTGGTTAGGATTTGGCACTTCACTGCAGGGGGTGCTGGGTTTGACCCCTGGTCAGGGGAACTCAGATCCTGCAAGCTGGGTGGCGTGGCCAAAAAAATAAAGTAAAATAACCATTTTCTCGGACTTTCCAGGTGGCTTAGCTGGTAAAGAATCCACCTGCAATGTGGGAGACCCTGGTTTGATCCCCGGTTTGGGAAGATCCCCTGGAGAAGGGAACTGCTACCCACTCTGGTATTCTGGCCTGGAGAATTCCATGGATTATAGTCCATGGGGTCGCAAAGAGTTGGACACAACTGAGCGACTTTCACTTTCCCAGGTGACTCAGTGGTAAAGAATCTGCCTGCCAGGGCAGGAGATGCAGGTTCAATCCTTGGGTCAGGAAGATCCCCTGGAGGAGGAAAGGGCAATCCACTCCACTATTCTTGCCTGGAAAATCCCATGGACAGAGGAGCCTGGCAGGCTACAGTTCATAGGGTCACAAAAGAATCATAACTTAGTGTCTAAACAATAACAGCAATCATTTTCTCCTAATCTGAGGATGATTTGTCTGCCTCTCTTCGCTGCTGTTCAAGGGTTTCTAGCTCTTGCTTCGATAGCCTGAGGGTGTTGCAGGCAGGGAGCAGATATGAGTGAAGGTATCTGGTTACCATTTTTATTGCCGGATCTGATCTCTACTCTGTCTTCTAGAACCTGCCCACCCCCAGCCTTGCTTTATATTTCAAAATATCTCCTATCAAATTTAGACCTTGAAATGTATTTGTCTATTAACTGCCTCACCTAGAAAACCATAAGCAGGATTTCCCTGATTTCCCTGCAGTCCAATGCTCAAGATTCCAGGCTTCCATGGTAGGGGGCATCCATCTGGTCCTTGGTCAGGGAACTAAGATTTCGCAAGCTGTGTGGTGTGGCAAAAACAAACAAAACCACCCCCCTCAAAAGAAAAAAGAGACACACACACATAAAACCACACACTGCATAATCTGAGCAACTATGTCTGCTTTTTCCATCACTCCACACACAGCACCTCCTACACACACAGCCTGAACAAAAGACAGCACCCTAGTTGGAAAGAACTGTTTGCAAGTCCTGGCTCAGGGGTGCATCTATAGAGGTGTATCTTCAGGAAAACAATGTGCATAATCTCTCTTAGCCTTAGTTTTACTATTTCTAAGACACATATGACAATAGTATTCTCTTCTAGCATTTTTAAACAATATAATGTGATTCATGTAAACACTCACGAAGGGCCGGTCAATCTGAATTGACTATGTTTGAACAAATGAATGGGCAGATGATAAAAGTTCCATCGGTTCCAATTGCATTCCATCATCTTTGACTCCATAGTTCTCCCAGACCCTGTTGCCTGGATCTGAATCCTTTCTCCTCCTTCCTCTCAGGAACGCCAGCCCCAGTTCTGGACAGACACCCCTGCAGGCCACCCCGGCCCCGACGGGGCTGGCCCCATCTCAAGAAATGAGCAAGAGCCTCACTATGCTTTCCTCCGATTTCACAAGCCAAAGCCTCAGAGACAGGAAGGCTCTCACACGGAGTACTCAGAGATCAAGATACACGAGTGAGGAATTCTTTTCTCATGGTCTGGAGCCTGGAAGTCTGAGGTCAAGGTTTCGGCAGGCTTGGTTCCCTCCGAGCCCTCTCTCCTTGGCTTGGAGTCAGTTGTCTTCCCCCCATGTCCTCATACGGCTTCCCCTCTGTGTGTTTCTGTGTCCTAATTCATTCTTCTTATAAGGACAAGAGTTTTCAGCCTGTAACACTCAGTCTCCAATCATTTAAAAACAAATGGCCTTCTTGGTGGTGGTCAGAATCCCCTGGTATGGGTGGAAGACCATAGGACTTGTGACCAAAAGTTGTTGTTGTTCAGCTGCTAAAATCGTGTCCAACTCTTTGCATTCTCATGAACTGCAACACACCAGGCTTCCCTGGCTATCTTCCCTAACTATCTTCTTGAGCTTGCTCAAACTCATGTCCATTGAGTCATTGATGCCATCCAACCATCTCATTCTGAGTCACCCCCTTCTCCTCCTGCCCTCAATCTTTCCCAGCATCAAGGTCTTTTCTAACGAGTCAGTTCTTTGCATCAAGTGGCCAAAGTATTGGAGCTTCAGCTTCAGCATCAGTCCTTCCAATGAATATTCAGGGTTGATTTCCTTTAGGATGGACTGATTTGATCTCCTTGCTGTCCAAGGGACTCTCAAGAGTCTTCTCCAGCACCACAGTTCAAAAGCATTCATTCTTCAGTGCTCTGCCTTCTTTATGGTCCAATTGTCACATCCGTACATGACTACTAGGAAAACCACAGCTTTGACTAGACGGACTTTTGTCCAATCTGCTGCCCAGGAGCGGAGGGCTGTGACCAAAAGAACTGAGTTCACATTCATTTATGTCACTCATCGAATGAGTCACTTTATCTCTCTGTGCCTCACTTTACTGTTCTGTAAGCAGGGACACCATTCCTGCCTAGCTAGACTGTTGTGAAAGAGCAGTGAAAGTATACACAGAAAACAGGTAGTGAAGATCCTGACACAAAGCTTTTTGTGGACTCTGAACACATAAATTTTTTGCTGACAACTTCTCCTATAGGCTTGGAGGGGCCAGTCCCAGCAGTCACAGAACTGGAAATCAGGCAATGATGGCTTCTCTTACAACTTCTATTAAGCAATATATTGTAGATTCTCTCCAGTGCAATAAATGCAAGAAGCAGAAATAAGAGCTATCTGATTCATAAAAGAACTAAAACAGTCTTTATTCACAGATGATGTAATAATTGTGTGCCTAGAAATTCTAAAATTATCCACAAAGAAACTGCTAACACCAAGCATAGAGTTTGTTTTTGTTTAGTTGCTTAGTTGTATCTGACTCGTTTGTGTCCTAATGGACTGTAGCCCACCAAGCTCCTCTGTCCATGGGATTTCCCAGGCAAGAGTATTGGAGTGGGTTGCCATTTCCTTCTCCAGGGGATCTTAGCAACCCAGGGATCAAACCTGCATCTCCTGCTTTGGCAGGCAGATTCTTTGCCACTGAACCACCTGGGAAGCCCGGATAGAGTTCCGCCAGGTGTTAAGGTACTTATTCAAATTGCAAATTTCCTTTGTAATTCTATGTATTGGCCAAAGGCAATTAGAAATTGAATATTTTTTTAAAGATGCAGTTTACAGTTACATGAAATGTGAAATGAATTGAAATGTATGTAAGTCCTGTATATTGAGCACATTAAAATACTGCTCAAAGAAATGAAACAAGACCTAAATAAATGGATCTATGTACCATGTTCATGGATTGGAAGACTCAATATTGTTAGGAGATCAGATGGATAAATTCAGTGCAGTCTCAAATTCTGAGTGAGAGCTCTGGTAGAACGCGATGAGCTGGATTCTAAAATGTACATGGAATACATTGCATCGTAGGTCATTAGAGCTGGGAAGGAGCTTAACACGATTTTATACAATCCTCTCATTCATAGGTGCCCTCAGTAATACAAAGTCCCAGGCCCTAGAGAGGGGACCACAGATACTTCGAGTATTGAAGAGGAGTGCTTTATGTGTTCTTCATACCCAGCATACTTTCCTGAGAATTAAATTCTATTTTCACTCTTTGCATTGTAGTTAAGAGGAGCAGTTCATGGAAAGGAGTACGGTTGGCTTGGGGAGAAGGGAATAGAGAAGGATCTTGGAAAATGGCAGAGGGGATAAAAAGACTCTGTATCTAAGGAAAGGATTGTGCATTATAAACTCAAGAGAAGACAAAGCAACGTGTTTCAGGAAAATAAAGAAAGCAAGCAATGGGAATGTCCTAAGACATCATGGAAACCGACAATAAACCCATTTAATGGGACTCCTCTCCAGTGCCTGTCCTACTTTTCCACCACTTCCTCCATACCCACCAGCTACACAAGAGGAACATTCTTCCCCGTATTCAGGAGCAAGACTCTCGCCCAACAGATTCTGATGGTTCCCAGTGGTGGGTGGTTCCCAGCCTGGCAGTCCTAATTCTATGTGTCCTGAGCACCAAAACCCCCAGCAGAGGCGTTTGCATGAGCAAAGCTGGAGAGGCAGGGTAGAGCCTGTCATATACTGGAACAGTGAGAGGAAGTAACTCTGGGGAAAGGCGGAAGGGCTGTGTGGCAACCAGTCACGGAGGCATGGGGGCAACTGTGGTAACCCTACAACCCCAACCCACAAAAACAATCACAGCTGCCTCCAAGGGCTCACCATATTCTAGACACTCTGCTGGGTTAAGCACACTATCCCACTTACTTCTCGTGACCTCCCACCCTGAGGCTCCTGGCCACACCCCTCCTGCCAACTCCTAGTTTTCTAGGTTCCTGATGCCCCACCCAGCTCCCTGCTGGAGGGTGAGAAGAAAGTCTTGGTGTGTCAAGTTCACCTTGCTCTCTCCTCTCAGGAGCAAATAGAGTACATCCCTGTGCTTTTGGAGGAACGAAGGACAGGACAAATGAAGGAAATCTGTCTCCCCATATTTACAGGAAATATTACTAGAACTTAAGGATTCAGAAAGTTTGAAACGAGATGTCAGAAGATACATGGTGCAAGTACTAAGCATGAAAAGCTGATGTCATTATTCTGACATAAGATGGAGAAGGTTTTTTGCTGTTGTCGTTCGTTCATTTGTTTTGTTTTAGCCATGCTGTGCAGCTTGCAAGGATCTTAGTTTCCTGACCAAGGACTGAACCCTAGTCCTGGGCAGTGATAGTCCTAACCACTGGACCACCGAGGAATTCCCTGGGTGAGTTTTTGATGCCAAAGGCATTAAGAAGGAGCACTTCATAAAGAGCAAAGGTTTAATTCACTCTTCCCCTCAAATATATAATTTTAAACATGTATGCATCTACAAATGGAGCCTCAAAATCCATAAAACAAATATTCACAGAATTACAATTCCTCTTCACAGGGAGCTCCAAATGCTGGGACACTTACTGGCTCTCCACTGGACAGTGCCTCAAGGGTGTGTGACACTGAGGGAGGATATGCGGTTGACCTCCTCGCCCCCACCTCCCACGTCCTTAGGTCCCACCCTGGCTGGACCGATCTTCACAAACACCTACAAGCTGTGACTCCGGGGGTCTGGCCAGAAGGGACTCTTTGTCGCTTTGCAGAAAATGATCCCTGAGGGGAAGGGCATTGACAGGAAGGCGGGAGGTGGGGCTCTGGCCCAGCCTGGGGTGTGAGTCTGTGCAAGTCTCTCACTTTCCTTGGCCCAGCGTCCCCAGGAGTGGACGTGAGGTGGTGGGTGGGTGGCGGATCCCTCAGGGCTCGTCGGCTGCCAGCGTCCTCTGGTGTGAAGTTGCTCCTCTGACAGAGGTTCCTTCTGACTCACCCTCATCCTCCTGCTGGTGCCTCCTCTAGGTCTCGCAACTTCCACTTCCATTTCCTGTGAAATGAACCTTGAGAAAGAGGCTTGCTCTGGGGGAATCTGCCACCGCCAACTACAGACATGCTGCTCCTGCTGCTGCTGGTGGCCCTGCTCTGGCGGAGGGAGGGAGCCGAGGGCCAGATGGGGCCTGGGGAGAATTACAAGCTGCAGGTGCCGGAGCTGGTGATGGTGGAGGAGGGCCTGTGTGTCCACGTGCCCTGCTCCTTCTCCTACCCCTGGGATGTCTGGGCCATTTTTACCTCAACTCTCGGCTACTGGTTTCGGGAAGGGGCGGCCACATCCAAGGATGCTCCTGTGGCCACAAACAACCCAGACAGAGAAGTGCAGGAGGAGACCCAGGGACGATTCCATCTCCTCGGGGACACCCGGGCCTACAACTGCTCCTTGGAGATCAGAGACGCCAAGAGGAGGGACAACGGTTCATACTTTTTTCGGATGGAACGAGGAAGTGTGAAAAACAATTATATGTCTAACCAGCTCTCCTTGCATGTGACAGGTAAGGCGGGCTGTGGAGGGAGGTCCGGGAGAGGTCACAGGGAGGGTCCCAGGGCAGGGCTGGCATGGGAGCCCCTCCTGGGAGAGCATCTGGGGTAACGTGGCAGCCCAGGGGGAGAGACTGGACCGAAGTCTGAGGCTTCTCTGGGGGCCACACCCCAAACCCTCCTCCTGATCCCCGGTCTCCCCCCTCCTTTCACCAGCCCTCACCCACACACCTGCCATCCTCATTTCGGAGACTCTGGTGTCTGGCCGCCCTGGGAACCTGACCTGCTCTGTGCCCTGGGCCTGTAAGCAGGGCACGCCCCCCATCTTCTCCTGGAAGGGGGCCACCGTCTCTTCCCAGGTTCTCACGACAGCCCTCTCATCGGTGCTCACCCTGACTCCACGGCCCCAGGACCACGGCACCAACCTCACCTGTCAGGTGACCTTGCCTGGAGCTGAAGTGACCACAGCGAGGGTCATCCGCCTCAACGTGTCCTGTAAGAGCTGGGCCAGGACACCTGGGTCCCTGATGGGGTTGGAGGGCAGAGGGCAAGGGGGCACCAGGGCCTCAGACACCGGGTTCTGGAATCCAGGCTGGGAGGGGGTAGGAGGACGTCCGCCCCCCCCCCTTTCCCCGTTTCTGCAGCTGCTGGGGACACTGGGCCCGGTCCACCAAGGCCTCGCCAGTGACGTGGATCCGCCATGTCTCTCTGTCCCAGACCCTCCACAGAACTTGACTGTGACTGTCTTCCAAGGAAACAACACAGGTAGGAAGGAGGTCCCCTCCTGGGCTGTCGGGAGCGAGGCTGCTTCCGGCTCAGGGCTGGGCTGGTCTCTGCTGGTCCCTGCCTCACTCTGGACCCGCCCTAGTGACCAGAGCCCCCTAGTGGGTGAACCCAGTGGTCCCTGCCCCTCCCCTGTCCCCATGGCCACTGTGCCCAGCTGTCCCCACCTCCCCTCACTTCCTCCTCTGCTCCCCAAGAGCAGGGCGACATCCAGAGGGCAGAGCCCACCCCTCAAAGCATCTCACCACCCACGACCTGACTCCTCCAGCTCTGCTCTTTATTTTCTCCCAATAGTTTTACGTTTAAAAACATTTTTTATTTAAATAGTCTTACATTTAAAATTTTATTTTTGGCTGCACTGGGTCTTCGTCGCTGCACAGGCTTTTCTCTAGCTGTGTCAAGCAGGGACTGCTCTCTGCTTTCGGCGTAGGGGTTCTCACTGCGGTGGCTGCTCTTGTTGCAGAGCACGGATTCTAGGCGCGCAGGCTGCAGTAGTTGCAGTGCCTGGGCTCAGTAGTTGCAGCTCCCGGGCTCTAGAGCACAGGCTCAGTAGTTGTAGCACACGGGCTTAGTTGCCCTGCAGCATGTGGGATCCTCCTGGACCAGGTATCAAACTCAGGTTTCCTGCATTGGCAGGTGGATTCTTTACTGCTGGACCACCAGGGAAGTCCTCTCCCAATAGTTTGTAATTTACGTCTATTTTGACAGGTTATGTATTGTCGTTCAGTCACTCAGTCATGTCCAACTCTTTGCGACCCCATGAACTGCAGCACGCCAGGCTTCCCTGTCCTTCACTATCTCCTGGAGTTTTCGCAGACTCATGTCTGTTGAGTCAATGATGCCATCCAACCATCTCATCCTCTGTTGCCCGCTTCTCCTCCTGCCTTCAGTCATTCCCAGGTCTTTTCCACTGAGTCGGCTCTTCGCAACAGGTGGCAGAAGTATTGGAGCTTCGGCTTCAGCATCAGTCCTTCCAATGAATACTCAGTGTTGGTTTCCTTTAGGATTGGCTGGTTTGTTCTCCTTGCAGTCTAAAGTCAAGAGTCTTCTCTAGCACCACAGTTTGAAAGCATCAATTCTTCAGTGCTCAGCCTTCTTTATGGTCCAGCTCTCACATCTGTACATGACTAGTGGAGACACCATAGCTTTGACTATATGGACCTTTGTCAGCAAAGTGATGTCTCTGCTTTTTAATATGCTGCTAGGCTTGTCATAGTATTTCACAGGATCAAAAATTCAAAATGTTCAGCAGAGTCTGTCCTCAGACACCCAGTCCCCTTGTGGGAAGTTACCTGTGTCCATGAGCTGCTCTGAGCCTTGGTTTGCTCGCCTAAAGCATCTTAGGCATCCTTTGATAGCAGTAGTTCAGACATCCCTATTCTTCTTCAGGACTGTGGAATACTCCAGTGCATGGATGAATTCTGAGTCCCTGTGCAACTATCAGTGGGAAATTGTGGTGTTCGTTTTATTTTACTAACTGAAACACTGCACGAGTAATCTTGTAACTATTGTAATATTCTTTTATATTCTTTCCATTATGCTTCATCATGGGATATTGAATATAATGGGCTTCTCTGGTGGCTCAGATGGTAAAGAGTCCACCTGCAATGTGGAAGACCTGGGTTCGATCCCTGGGTTGGGAAGATGCCCTGGAGGAGGGAATGCCAACCCACTCCAGTATTCTTGCCTAGAGAATCTCCATGGACAGAGGAACCTGGCGGACTACAGTCCATGGGGTTGCAAAGAGTGAAACATGACTGAGTGACTGAGCATACATACACAGTGATTTTTACAGTGCTTAGATGGATAGGCTACCCATTCCAGTATTCTTGGGCTTCCCTGGTGGCTCAGATGGTAAGGAATCTGTCTGTGGCTCACTGGTAAGGAATCATGGACCTGGGTTCAATCCCTGGATTGGGAAGACCCCTGGAGAAGAACCCACTCCGGTGTTCTTGCCTGGAGAATCCCATGGACAGAGGAACCTGGTTGGCTAATCCATAGAGTCGCAAAGAGTTGGACACGACTGAAGTGACTTAGCATGTATGCATACCCGCAGCTACATTTATCAATCACATTTGCTTCTCCCACTTTGAGTTTTAAAAAACAAATGCCACTGTTTGTCCTGTGGCCCATTTCTGAAGCACCCCCCCCACACCCACCCCAACCCCTTCCCTCCAGACTTGCAAGTCTATGTGCTTTTCCCCAATATGCACAGGCCTTGGTCATCTCTGCAAGCTCTGTTCCTCCTTCCCTTAATGCCCTTCCAACCCTTCATCATCATCTTGCCATCCCTGCTTTCCTTTTTATACTTGACTGCAGATGTTGCCTTCTCCAGGACGCCCTCCCAGACCTGAGAGTAGCATTCACATTGCCATACCCAGGGGCTCTTGCCACCCAGAGTCACTGCCACCATAAGTAATACGTGGTGTTGTGAGCCCCTGTTCCTGGGCCCGAGTTCCTCACCAGACTGTTTCTAAGAGTGAGCATCCTCGTTGTTTAGTTGCTATTACTAAGTCATATCTTAACTCTTTCGTGACCCCATGGACTTTAGCCCACCAGGCTCCACTGTTCATGGAATTCTCCAGGAAAGAATACTTGAGTGGGTTGCCATTTCCTCCTCCAGGAGATCTTCCCGACCCAAGGATTGAACCCGAATCTCCTGCACTGGCAGGCGGGTTCTTTACCACTGAGCCACCAGGGAAGCCTGAGCCTCCTTGGAGACAGCTTGTTAAATCAGTAAATTGGTGTCAAGTGAAACCATGAATAAGGGGCAAGAGTTGTCAGGGTCCATGTGGGTTCTAAACGAAGGGCATGTGGAATTAACAGCAGGGCTGACAGCACTTAGGGGTGTCCTGTGTAGGCCAAGAGCCTCCGTGTTTGCTTCAGGGGGATTGGATTCACCAGGCAGAGCCCATCAGCACGGACTGAGCACACAGCAGTGCTGAGGGACCACACTCCCTCTCTCTCTCTGGATCCCTCGCACAGAGTCTGTGATTCTGCCAGTCAGTGTCTGTGGGCCGCTCCCTCTCAGCCCTCTTCCAAGTATATCTTCCTCTTCCTCCCAGTCTCTGGGTCTCTCTGACCCTCGGTCTCCTTTTCTCTAGCATCCAAAGCCCAGGAAAACGGATCCTCTCTTTCAGTCTCGGAGGGCCAGTCCCTGCGCCTGGTCTGCGTCGTCGACAGCAACCCCCCCGCCAGGATCAGATGGGCGCGGGGGAGCCTGACCCTCAGGGCCTCACAGCCCACCCACCCCGAGGTGCTGGAGCTGCCGCGCGTGCTCCTGGGGGACGAAGGGGAGTTCACCTGCCGCGCTCAGCACGCCCTGGGCTCCCAGCACGTCTCCCTGAGGGTCTCGCTGCAGAGTGAGTGTCCCGGGGCTGCCCGCGGAGGCCCACACCCGCCCGCAGGGCCTGAGTGCCCCCGACGACAACTGCTGGGCGGGCAGGTGGCAGGGTGGGGGGAGGCGGGCACGTGGGGTCCTCCATCCGGTGAGCGAGGGGAGCCTGGCAGGCCAGGGACCGCAGTCCACCTGGGAGCGGGAGGAGAGGCTGAGGACCAGCGGGTGACTCGGCCCGGTCCTCTCTCCCGCAGGGCGGTCAGCGCGCGCGGCAGAGGCCGTCCTGGTAGCCATCTGGGAAGCGGCGGTCAAGACTCTCCTCCTCCTCCTCTGTCTCCTGGGCCTCCTGTGAGCACTGCCCCGGGAGAGGAGGCTGAGGGGAGGGCAGGAGGCTGAAGGGAAGGAGGGAGGGCAGGGGCACCTGAGGATTCCGCTTGGGGACAGGCTTCACCGCAGCCCACTGTCAGGGGTGGGGGTCCCTGCTGTGCTCCAGGAGGTCTGTGGGGCCAACCGCCCTGTTCCACCCCTCCTGTCCCTGAACCACGGCTCGGGGGTGGGTGAGTCCGCATCCCCCTTGAATCCCAGTCTGAAAAGACTCAAGAGCCTGGTCTGCCCTGCAGAGTGAGGCACTGCACAAGGAAGTCAGCCAGGCCGGCAGGGGCGTGTCAGAGGCAAAGGAAACCCCCTCTCTAACCCCTCAGGTGAGTGGNACCTGTGCTGTTTTCCCAGAAGACCCGAATATCCATGTTCTGCGGGGCGTCTGGAAGAGAAAGGAATAAAAATCCTGCTGCATTTTGATGGGGGTGGGGGGGTCAGGAGTAAGGGGTGAGGCAGAAGTCTCCATGTCTTCACCCCAGCTTGTCTCCAAGAAGAGTCCCCGAGAATCCCACCCAGGACCTTTCACCTCCTTCCCCTGCATCCTCCAGGACCCGGGCTCTTGGGCCCCTACTCACAGGACACATTGAGCCTCATGCTCCTCCATGTGCTCAGGCCAGTTCCTGGAAAGGTCACTTGACAGGCGAGGTTAGTGCCGTGGTCCTGGGGCCTCGGGGTGAGGGTGAGCACCGAGGAGTGGGGACTCTCGGGGTGCAGGGAGGTCAGGGCGACCCCGGTCCATGAGAAGGTGGGTGGCGTCCCCATTTCACAGGTCCATGGGACCACACAGGTGAAGTTGGTGGGGCGGCCGGATGCTAGGGTCCCCTGGACGTGGATGTCAGGTGTGTCTGTCAGAGCTGGAGAGGGGGAGACGCAGACCCAGGACTGGAGGGAGGACCTCTGTGTGCCCCTCAGAGCAGTCTGTTCCCCAGGATTCTGTACCCCTGGGTCCCTCCCAGGATGAGAAGACAGGGTGCCCCTCCCACCCTGCCCTGGGGACCCTCAGGACCCCTGTATGTATGTCCTCCACTTGACCCCATCCTTACCCGTCACACGGACGGAGAGTGGATGCCATTTATAATTATATCTCACAGTAGGCCCTCTCTCCACCCTAAAGAAGTATACTCCTGTGTCCCTCTTCTGGGCGTCTCTGATGTCCAGGGAGCAGTCTTTGGTCCGGGGGTCTCCAAGGAGGAGGAATCGGCCCTGGGTCTCGCTGAGCACCGCACGCCCTGGGTTGTTTGTGGCCACTGCCGGATCTCTATAGGTATTCGCCCCTTCTTGGAACCAGTAGCCGTGAGCTGCGTCGGAGTCTTTCCAGCCTTCCCGGGGATAGGAGACGGAGCAGGGCACGCGGACACACAAGCCCTCCTGCACCGACACAGCCAGCGGCACGTCCAGCGTGTATCTCGGATCCTGGGCCAGGGACCCTGCGAGGAATCGAGGGTCAGCCGAGCCCCGCCCCGCCGACCCCCGCCCCGCCGTCCACTCACCCGCCCACAGCAGCGGCGGCAGCAGCAGCGGCAGCATGTCTGAGCCGCAGGGTGTCTGGGCGTCCTGGGTGTGAAAAGAGAAGGGAAGGGAGAGGGAGGTAGGGCTGCGGGCAGACCGAGGGGAGCTGGGAGGAGCAAGAGACTCTGTTCACAGAAGAGGAACTTCAGAGCCGGAGCTCCTCCCCCTCCACACACGGCGGACAGGCCACCCCTGGGCCCAGAGACCCCGGAGACCTGCCCAGAGAGGAGCAGACAAGCAGGGGACCCCCGTCCTGACCCATCTGGGGCTCGTCCCTCCAGCACCAGAACTCGGACCTGTGAGGACCCCGAGGGCTGGGACTCAGGCGGCCTCCTAAGGTTCTCCCTTCCAAGCTCCGCTGTCTACACCAGGCCGCTGCTCAACTCCTCTCTTGACCTGGAGAGTCACAGCCTCACGGAGACCCTCGGGTGGTCATTCCTGCGAGATGCAGGGCTCTTTACGGTCTGTGGGAGCGTCTGGAGCAGAAGACAAGAGGGGGCTCCTGGGTGGAGTGAAGGCAGCAGCCAGCCACCCATTCACACATCCCCCCAGCAGTGAGCGTCTCTGGGTGGTGACCTGGAGGCCAGAAGGGACACGACTCACCCGGTCCCCACTCAAGAGATGCCCCCCGCCCGGGGCCCTCACTTCCTCCCCCCACACAGCACTGCTCTGAGGCGCGTCCCAGTGATACTGCTGTGTGTCCCAACAGCATTTTGGGAAGTTTTTTTTTTTTTTTAATGAGCACCTGCCTCCTGAGAAATCTGTATGCAGGTCAAGAAGCAACAGTTAGGACCTGAAATGGAAAAAAGGACTGGTTCCGAACTGGGAAAGGAGTACGTCAAGGCTGTATATTGTCACCCTGCTTATTTACCTTCTATGCAGAGTACACCATTCAAACAAAATGCCAGGCTGGATGAAGCACGAGCTGGAATAAAGATTGCTGGGAAAACTATCAATAACCTCAGATATGCAGATGACACCACCCTTATGGCAGAAGTCGAAGAGGAACTAAAGAGATTGTTGATGAAAGTAAAAGAGGAGAGTGAAAAAGCTGACTTAAAACTCAACGTTCAAAAAACTGAGATCATGGCATCTGGTCCCATCACTTCTCAGCAAATAGATGGGGAAACAATGGAAACAGTGAGGGACCTTATCTTCTTGGGCTCCAAAATTAATTCAGATGGTGACTGCAGCCATGAAATTAAAAGACACTTGACCCTTGGAAGAAAAGCTATGGCCAACCTAGACAGCATATTAAATAGCAGAGATATTACTTTGCTGACAAAGGTCCATCTAGTCAAAGCTATGGTTTTTCCAGTAGTCATGTATGGATGTGAGAGTTGGACCATAAAGAAATCTGACCACCAAAGAATTCATGCTTTTGAACTGTGGTGTTAGAGAAAATGCGTTGAGCTGTAGAGAGTCCCTTGGACTTCAAGATCAATCCAGTCAATCGTAAAGAAATCAGTCCTGAATATTCATTGGAATGACTGATGCTGAAGCTGAAGCTGCAATACTTTGGCCACCTGATGCAAAGAACTGACTCACAGGAAGAGACCCTGATGCTGGGAAAAATTGAGGGCAGGAGGAGAAGGGGACGACAGAGGATGAGGTGGTTGGATGGCATCACCAACTCAATGGACATGAGTCTGAGCAAGCTCCGGGACTTGGTGATGGACCGGGAAGCCTGGTGTGCTGTAGTCCATGGGATTGCAAAGAGCTCAAATGACTGAGCAATTGAATTGAACTGATGGTTTTCTTTTTTAATCCAATGATAAAGAAGGATAACTGTTTTGAAGATGAAAACGTCGAAACTGTAAATACCAAATCCCGATTCCTTTTCCCTCACATCTCCTGGCGACCACAGTTTTATTTTCTATCTCTAGGAATTTGACTACATTAGGTACCTCGTGTAAGGGGAATCATATATGGTTATCCAACTTACATAATTTCCTTAGTTCATTCGTGTGCTAGCAGGTATCCGAAAGTCCTTCACTTTTCAGGCTGAGTAACATTCCATGACTTTGTCTGTCTGTTCAACTGTTGACGGGCACTTGGGTCACTTACATCACTTGGTTTTTGTGAACATGCCAGTATCTCTGAGACCTGTGTGCAGATGCCTCTGAGAGTCCCTGATCCCAGTTCTCTTTGATGGATATCAGAAGTGAAATTAATGAATCAGATGTTCATTCCATTTTTAATTTTTGAGGAAGTACTCTTCCCTTATCATTCCACCAACCCAGACCCCCTTTTCCTTTTATCTCATCTGTGATTATCTTACCCTAACTATACATTTTAAGGTCTCTGTCTTGGCCCCCTTTCCTGATCTCCAGACATTCCTGTCCAGCTCGCTCCCTGGCATCACAGGTGGATATCAAGGGGTTTCTCAGGAAAAAACACTGCATTTCGAATCTCTACTCTCTGAAGTCTTATATACAGTCCATGGAATTCTCCAGGCCAGAATACTGGAATGGGTAGCCTTTCCCTTCTCCAGGAGATCTTCCCAACCCAGGGATCGAACCCAGGTCTCCCGCATTGCAGGCGGATTCTTTACCAGCTGAGCCACAAGGGAAGTCCAAGAATACTGGAATGGGGAGCCTATCCCTTCTCCAGCAGATCTTCCCGACCCAAGAATCGAGCCAGGGTCTCCCGCATTGCAGGTGGACTTTTAACCAACTGAGCTACCAGAGAAGCCCCTGAAGCCCTCCACGTAACACAATTCCACCTGCCCAGTNCCAGAGACGGTTCCCGTCCACTTCCTGCACAGTCGGAGCAGCACTGTTTCCTCCCCACGCAGGGGACGGAGGGGCCCACACCACGGGCTGGATTCGGAGTCCTGGCGGGCTCTCCCCTGCTGACTCTCCACCCAGCGTTTCTGTTTGGGATGATGAAAGCATTCTGGAAAGAATGGTGATGGTTGCACTAACATGGTGATGTACTTACTGCCACTCAGGTGTAACACGTTGTTGTTTAGTTGCTGAGTCATGTCCATTTTCTTCAACGCCATGGATTGTAGCCCTGTAGCCTTCTCTGTCCGTGGGTTTTCCCCAGGCAAGAATACTGCAGTGGGTTGCCATGTCCTTCTCCAGGGGATCTTCCCCACCCAGAAATTGAACCTTTGTCTCCTGCCTGGCAGGCAGATTCTTTACCACTGAGCCACCTGGGATTCCCCAACGTGTTCCCTATGCAGTCTTAAAAATAATTTTTATTCTATGAATATTTTACTGAAATAAAGGGAATGAGGAGCACTTCTGTCATCATGGTGCTGTCATTATGTGGACCTGAATTTTTAAAAATATATTAAAAATAAAATTAGACCACATCAGCTGCTGACATATTTGGAGGAAAATCACACAAGGAAAGGAGCAGAATCCCAATGGCTGTTACAACAGAATCAGCCCTAAAGTGTTATCCTCTCAGTCGTGTCCAGCTCTTTGTGACCCCATGGACTGTAGCCGGCCACGCTCCTCTGTCCATAAGGAATCACCAGGCAAGAATACTGGAGCCCCGGGGTGCCGCTCCCTTCTCCAGGGGATCTTCCCCACCCAGGGAGTGAACCCAGGTCTCCTGCATTGCAGGTGGATTCTTTACTTTCAGAACCACCAGGAGACCCCTGAAAGATCCAGGGCAGCAAGAAAGAGTTGTGGCAAGAGTGCTGGGCACCCCAGGCAGGAAGTTGTGCTTCGATGGCCCAGGGAGGTCATGTAGACAGGGATCGTATATTTGGATCAGGCTAGTGGAATTTCTTTTCTTTTTAAAAATCTTTACTTATTTATTTGCCTGGCCAGGTGTGGGATCTTCAGGGACGGTGTGTGACTCTTAGTTGTAGCCCATGGGATCTAGCTCCCTGACTGGGGTATCAAACCCAGGCTGCTAGTGTAGGGAGCAAGGAGTTTAGCCACTGGACCACCAGGGAAGTACCGAAATTTTTTAGTGGAGGTGGTACGTGAGGGAAAAAGAGGAGCTAAGATGATGTTGGAACAAAGATGTTGTTCAAATGTTTCTTCTGAACAACTGGGCAGATGGAGTTGTGTCACGTGGAGGGCTTCCGAGTAGGAGTTTGAAATGCCATGTTTTTCCTGTGAAGCCCTTAGATAGGCAACTGTGATGCCAGGGAGAGAGCTGGACAGCAATGTCTGGAGATCAGGAGAGGGGTCCAAGATAAACACCTTCAAACGTATAGTTAGTGTAAGTTGATCACAGCCACGGTTAGGTCGGGGGCAGCAGGTCGGTGAGATGGTAAGATAATGGTACTTCCTCGGAAATTAAATATATTATTAGCATGATCCAGCCGTTCTGCCTCTGATTATCTCCAAGCAGAACTGAGAGGATGGACTCTTGGAGACATTAGCACACTCGTGTTTCTGGTAGTGTGTTCGCAACAGCCAGACAATGGAAGCAATCCAAGCACCCCTCAGCCAATGAATGGATCAACAACCATGGAAAATTATTCAGCCTGGAAAAGGAAGGAGTTTCTATTCATTTCTGCCTGTGCTGGGTCTTTGTTGCTGCACGTGGGCTTTCTCTGGTTGCAGCCAGCTAGGGTTACAGTCTGGTTGTGGCGTGTGGATTTCTCATTGTTGTGGCTTTTGTCCTTGTGCAGCCCAGTTTCCAGGGCAAGCAGGCAGGTAATTGTGTGGCACAGGCTTAGGTGCTCCCCAGCATGTAGGATGCTTCCTGACCGAGGCTCGAACCTGTGTTCCCTGCATTGTCAGGTGGATTCTAAACCACTGAGCCACCAGGGAAATCGAGGAGGGAATCTCTGACACATGCCACCACATGGATGAACTCTAGGGACATTATGGTACCTTCCATAACCCAGTCACAGAAAGCCAAATAGTGTATGATTCCACATCTACGCGGTATCAAAGCTGTCAATTTCCTAAAGACTGAAAATTAGAACTGGGGTGGCCAGGAGATGGGAAAAAGAGGAATAAGGATTTGTTGTTGAGAGTTTCAAGTTTCTCTATTGGAAAAGAGTTAGTTTTTTATTGGAGTGAGAGAAATCATATTCACTTTAAAAAAGACCCAGAAAGCTGCCAGGACTCATGGCAATCTCACCAGCAATAAAGCTGGTGAGACCCAGCAGTGCTGTGTGTCGGGGGAGGAAGTGAGGGCCCCGGGCAGGGGGCATCTCTCCGGCCGGGACCAGGTGAGTCGTATTCCTTCTGGTCTCTAGGTCACCACCCAGAGACGCTCACTGGGGGGATGTGTGAATGGGTGGCTGGCTGCTGCCTTCACTCCACCCAGGAGCCCCTTCTTGTCTTCTGCTCCGATGCTCCATCTCGCAGGAATGACCACCCGAGGGTCTCCGTGAGGCTGTGACTCTCCAGGTCAGGAGTGGAGTTGAGCAGCGGCCTGGTGTAGACAGCGGAGCTCAGATGGGAGAACCTTAGGAGGCCGCCTGAGTCCCAGCCCTCGGTGTCTTTACAGGTCCAAGCTCAGATGCTGGAGGGACAAGCCCCAGATAGGGGTTGGGGCGGGGGTCGGCGGGGCAGGGGCTCGGCTGATCCTTGGTTTCCCGCAAGGTCCCTGGCTCAATATCCGAATTACTGGCTGAAAGCACCGCAGTCCGTGTCGGTGCAGGAGGGCCTGTGCGTCCCCGTGCCCTGCTCCGTCTCCTATCCCCAGAAAGGGTGGAACAACTCTGACCCAGTTCACACTACTGGTTCCAAAAACCGGCCCATGACTACGGAGATCCGGCAGTGGCCACAAACAACACAGGGCGTGCGGTGCTCAGCGAGACCCAGGGCCGATTCCTCCTCCTTGGAGACCCCCGGACCAAAGACTGCTCCCTGGACATCAGAGACGCCCAGAGGAGGGACACAGGAGTATACTTCTTTAGGGTGGAGAGAGGGCCTACTGTGAGATATAATTATAAATGGCATCCACTCTCCGTCCGTGTGACGGGTAAGGATGGGGCCAAGGGGAGGACATACATACAGGGGTCCTGAGGGTCCCCAGGGCAGGGTGGGAGGGGCACCCTGTCTTCTCATCCTGGGAGGGACCCAGGGGTACAGGATGCTGGGGAACAGACTGCTCTGAGGGGCACTCAGGGGTCCCCCCTCCAGTCCTGGGTCTGTGTCTCCCCCTCTCCAGCTCTGACAGACACACCTGACATCCACGTCCAGGGGACCCTAGCATCCGGCCACCCCACCAACCTCACCTGTGCAGTGCCATGGGCCTGTGAAATGGGGACACCACCCACCTTCTCATGGACCGGGGTCACCCTCATCTCCCCACACCCCGAGAGTTCCCAATCCTCGGTGCTCACCCTCACCCCGAGGCCCCAGGACCACGGCACCAACCTCACGTGTCGTGTGTCCTTCTCCGGAGCTGGTGTGAGCACAGAGGTGAGCATGAGGCTCAATGTGTCCTGTGAGTGGGGAGCCAAGAACCCAGGTCCTGGAGGATGCGGGGGAAGGAGATGAAGGGTCCTGGGTGGGATTCTCGGGGACTCTTCTTAGAGACAAGCTGGGGTGAAGACAGAGACTTCTGCCTCACCCCTTACTCCTGACTGCCCCCCCCCCATCACAATGCAGCAGGATTTTTATTCCTTTCTCTTCCAGACGCCCCGCAGAACATGGATATTCGGGTCTTCTGGGAAAACAGCACAGGTGTGAGATCTCTGGGCAGCATGGAGGTCAGATGGGGGGATGCTGTGAAGACTGAACAGAGTCAGGCCCTCATCACTCATCCCCTCTTGGCTCCTACGCCTTCCCTCCCCTGTTCCCCACTCTGTCCCCTGGCAGGCCTCTCTCTGGGGCCACCGTGGACTCCTAGGTGACTATTCACTGTCATCTCCCCTTGTTCCCTCTCTTCCCACCTCTCCTCACCACTCACTTTGCCATGCCATCCTTTCCCTGATTCTCTGTCAGTTTCCTGACTGTGCCATCTCCACCTCCCAGGAGGAGACTGAGTTCCCAAGCTGGGTACCAGGTCCCTGGTCTTCCCTGGAGCTCTGATGGTAAAGAATCCACCTGCAATGCTGGAGACCCAGGTTATTCTAGAGAAGGGAGTGGCTACCCACTCCAGTATACTCACCTGGAGACTTCCATGGACAGAAGGGCCTGGCAGGCTACAGTCCATGGAGTTTCAAAGAGTCAGAGATGACTGGGTGACTAACACTAACTAACACCAGGTTCCTGCCCATTTCTGCAGGAGGGCAAGGTCAAGTTCATTCACCTTGGAGTTTTCTAGCCTCCACACTGAAGACCCTCACAAATCTCTGTCCTGAGTGTCCTCCACTTCCCCTTGGTCTCGACCCTCCTATCTGAGTAATCAGAGTCTACATCTCAGAAATTCCTTTGGACTATGTCTCACCCAACCCTCCCCAAGACTTAGTTTGCAAGCTTGTCTTCCTGAAAACGCCTCATGTCTTCCCCTTCTCCACCTCCATGACCACAGCCTCACAGCTCAGGCCTGCGTTCTCTCTCTCATCTGGACTTGGAGCAGCCTCCTCTCTGGCCTGTCAGCCTCTAGTCGTGCCTTGTCCAGCCTGCCATGATTGGGGCCACAAAGAGGTGTCTGCAGGCCCAGAGCTGAGACACTCCTCCTTCCCTCCGTGTCTCCCTTCTCCTTCATCACCTGTGTGCAGGCCTGCATGTGGCCAGACCCACACGTGTCCATGCCCGGCACGTGGTCACACATCAGAGGCCACCTCCTCGGATATTATCTCCCAGGTTGAGATAACATCTTCTAGCATCCATCCCCCTGTCCTGGGTTCACTGAGTTGCCTCTCCTCCCCGCACCCCTGACCTCTGGGGCGGGTGAGGGGGCTTCACCCCTACTTGCCCTTGCCTGTGATGAAATCTCAGGGCCACTGTCCTATATCTGGGAGGACAGAGAGGGGAGAAGGGCCTCGCAGCCCTGCACTTCCTGCTCTCTCTGTCTTCCCAGTCCCCAAGATCCTGGGAAATACCACCTCCCTGAGAGTCTGGGAGGGCCAGTCCCTGCACCTGGTCTGTGTTATTGGCAGCAACCCCCCTGCCAATGTAAGCTGGTCCCGGGGGAGCCTGACCCTGAGCCCCTCCCAGCCTTTGGATCCTGGGGTCCTAGAGCTGCCCCAGGTGGTCTTAGGGGATGGAGGAGAGGTCACCTGCAGAGCTCAGCACCTGAGCGGCTCCAGCCATGTGTCCTTAAACCTAGTTGTACTGGGTGAGTAGAAGCAAGGATACCCCAGTTCTCTATTTTTTGGCTGAGCTGGGTTTTCACTGCTGCGTAAGACCATTCTGGTTGCTTGGCTCAGGCTTCTTATTGCGGTGGGTTCTCTAGTTGCGGAGCACAGACTCTATGCGCGTGGGCTCAGTAGTTGTGGCACACGGGCTTAGCTGCTTTGCAGCAAGTGTGATCTTCCCGGACCAGGGATGGAATGAGTGTCCCCTGCACTGGCAGGTGGATTCTTAACCACTGAACCACCAGGGACATCTGGATGCTCTCTTTCAGAGCTGGGGGTGTAAGCAGGGCTAAGGTGTGAACTCCCACCTCACCTCTACCTTCTTCCTCTCTTCCTCCTGTAGGTGTCTCCTCTTTCTGCCCCCAAGACTTTGGGGAGAATCAGGGCTCCTGGCCCCTGGTCCTCACCCTGCTTAGGGGCGCCCTCATGGGGGCTGGTTTCCTTCTTACCTGTGGCCTCAGCTGGATCTACTACACCAGGTGAGAAACACTTTCAAGGTGTCCCTGGATTTGGGGGAGGGGGAAAGCGACACCTCCTGTGGCCTTGTGTCTTGTCCTTTCCAGAGCAAACCCTCCATGAAACCGACCCCAACACATCCGGTAAAGAAACTGACAAGCTGACCTCTTATTTCTGATCTGTGTTTCTCTTACAGGTTCAGAAGATCACGGGGAGTAGGGCTAGGAGGTGTGAGTAAGCCTGGTCCTTCCTGGGGGTGCTCCAGAGGCCTGTGGACAAGGAAGTGCTAGAGGACCTGGCCCCAAGCCCTACCCAGGAATAACACCTCGTCACATCTGGTCTCCGGGTGTCTTGCTGATAGTTCTACAGGAATGGTTGGGAGGGCAAGGAGGAAATAGATGTTCTTATTACAAAATTGAACTATGCCGCATGTAATAGTTTTTCTTCTGTGTGCTTATCTTGGAATGGTTTTGATATGCCCATAACGTGACCCGTAAAAACATAATGTGTGAAAGTGTTAGTTGCTCAGTCACGTCCAATTCTTTACAATCGTATGGGCTGTAGCCTGCCAGGCTCCTCTGTCCATGGGATTTCCCAGGCAAGAATACTGGAGTGGGTAGCCATTCCCTCCTCCAGGGGATCTTCCCAATCCAAAGATCGAACCTGGGTCTCCTGCACTGACAGGCGGGTTCTTTACCAGCTGAGCCACCAGTGAAGCCCCCTTGTTCCTGTTTTCTGATTTTTGGCCATGAGGCAAGTGAGATCTCAGCTTACTGACCAGAGATCCAACCCACACCCCCCGCATTGGAAGGTGAACTCTTAACCACTAGCCCATGAAGGAAGTCCCAAAGGAGATTTTTTTTTTTTAATTAGAAAAATTAACTATTTTATGTTTAGGCATATATGAATCATTTCAGTTGCTCTTCATTATTTTATTGTAAAAAAACAACATCCCCTAATAGGGCTTCCCAGGTGGCTCAGTGGGAAAGAATCCATCTGCCGGTGCAGGAGACACAGGAGATGTGGGTTCAATTCCTGGGTCAGGCAGGTCCCCTGGAGAAGGAAATAGCAACCTGCTGCAGTATTTTGCCTCGAGAATCCCATGGGTCGCAAAGAGGTGGACACGATCGAGCCACTAACACTTTCACACAAGGAAGAGTAAACATAAGAGGCTTTTCCTGTGGAGAGAACATGGAAAATGGACCCACTGTGGCTAACAGGAACCCCAAATAAACTGGAGCCAGGCAGTCATGACAGACATAGGGTTCAGTCACGTACGCTGTGTTCTTAGAAAAACCACAAACAAAAACGGTAAGAATTTCTGCTTGTGCTAGACTTTTCTAGAAAAACCGCTCAGGACATGCTCTGATGACAGCCATCACTGGAAACTACAGGTCAGCCAGCAAGGACTCGCGGTCGGTCTGCCAGGGCCATCCAGTCTCTTTTCGCAAGTCCTATTGCTTCTATGGTTTGTGCTTTTCGAAGTCCCTCACCCCTTCACCTCCAAGGAACATACTTTTGGTTACAGCTAAAGGCTTCTTATCCCTGGTTTGCAAACCTTGTGAACAATAAAGCTGCCCTTTCGCTTTAAGGTAACTCTGCGTTGTTTCTCAGATTTATTTGTAATTTAAGACAAGAGTATAGTTTCTCTGGGCTTCCCAGGTGGCTCAGTGGTGAAGAATCTGCCTGCCGATGCAGGAGATGTGGGTTTGATTCCTGTGTCAGGAAGAGGCTCTGGAGAAGGAAACGGCAACCCACTCCAGTATTCTTGCCTGAAGAATCCCCATGGACAGTTCATGGGGTCATAAAAGAGTTGAACACGACTTAGCAACTAAACAAAAACCAAATATTTTCTCTACAGTATCATTTTCCTTTTACCTGAAGGTCTTTTCCTATATATTTTGTAGTGTAGGTATGTTGGTAATGAATTCTCTCAGCCATTGTTTGCCTATCAGTTTTTGCCTAAGAAGATACTTTTATTGGATTAGGAATTCTAGGTTAAATTTTCCTCCTTTCTGTTGTTCAAATTATTTGGGCTCGCTTAGTTTCTTAGGAGAATTCTGCTGTTACTTTCATCTTTCTTTGTAGTTTATATCTTTCTCTGGCTGGTTTTAACATTTTCTCTTTGTCACTGGGTTTAAAAAATTTGATTAAGGGAATTCTCTGGCCGTCTAGTGGTTAGGACTCCACACTTTCATTGCCAAGGGCATGGGTTCAGTCCTTAGTTGGGGAACTAAGATCCCACAAGCCATGGGGCATGGTTTAAAAATAAATTAAATAGTTTAATTAATATGTGCCTTGGTGTGTACATGTGTAAATGGGTGTAAACCACCCATTTGTTTTCTAAGCCTGTTTTCATTTTGTTTTGTCTGTATGCTTTATTTTTTAGATTCCACGTACAGGGTCATATGGTATTTGTATTTCTGTACCTGACTTATTCCACTTAGCATAATATGCCCTGCATGCACGTGTGCTAAGACCCTTCAGTCAGGTCCAACTCTGCAGTCCTATGGATCATCACCCACCAGGCTCCTCTGTCCATGGGATTCTCCAGGCAAGAATACTGCGCTGAGTTGCCATTTCCTTCTACAGGGGATCTTCCTGACTCAGGGATCAAACCTGAGTCTCCTGCATTGCAGGCAGACTCTTTACCCTCTGAGCCACCAGGGAAGCCCCCTTAAGATGCTGTAGATTCATCCAAATTGTCAAAAATGGCAAGATTTCATTTTTTATGTCTGAGTATATTGTAATGTCATATGTATATTATATACTCATTCATCTATCAATGGACCATTACGCTGCTTTCATATCTTGACTATTGTAAATAATGCTGCAGCGAACACTGGTGTGCACAGATATTGGCAGCTTGTTGTTTTTGTTTTCTTTGAGTAAATAAATACTCCAAAGTGAAATTGCTGGGTCGTGTGGCAATTCTATTTTTAATTTTTTGAGGGACCTCTGTACTGTTCCCCATAACAGCTACACCAATTTACAGTTCTAACAACAGTGCACAAAGGTTCCCTTTTATCCACATCTTTGTTATTTGTTGTCTTTTTTATAACAGTTATTCTGACAGGTGTGAGGTGATAGCTCATTCTGGTTTTGATGTTCATTCCTCGAAGATGTGTGGTGCTGAGCATCTTTTCTTGTGCCTCTTGGCCATGTGTTTGTCTTCTCATGTCCTGTGCCTATGTTTAGTCAGAGTGCCTTTTGTTCTTTTTGATGTTGAGTCGCATGAGGCTTTTGTGTATTTTGAATATTAACCCCTTACCGGATATACTGTTTGCAAATATCTTCTCCCATGTAGTAGGCTGTGTTTTTGTTTTGTCCTTCACTGTGGAAAAGCGTTTTAGTTTCTTAGAGTTTCATTGATTTATTTTTGCTTTTGTTTCCCTTGCTTGAGGAGACAAACAGATGTCTTTAAGACCAATGTCAAAGAGACTGCTGCCTACATTTTCTTCTAAGAGTTTCATGATTTCAGATCTTGCTTTTGGTATGTCTAATACAGCAGCAGCAACAGACTGCAACACCACAGGAACTTTTTCTTGTGTAGACATCACAGGTTTGATGTGTCATTTGAGAATGACACTGTGAACGTGTGTGGGGGGTATTGAGGTATTTTAAATTTCAGGAAGGGTGAGGGCAGTGGGGTGGTTGCGGTAACTAAGTGCTTGCCTTGATATGCTCCCTCCAGCAGAGACTCGGCTGTACTGAGGTTCAGTGAGAGGAGCAGACTCCTTGTTCCTAGGTTCAGTGAGTATGAATGCAGCCTTTTTGGGCAAGCATCTTTCGCAAATGTGTCCAGAATCTGGGAAACATTCCTGAGGGAGCTGCAGTTCTTCAGGACTCTGGACAGCACAGATCCTGGTGACCGGGGCACAGGGGTCAGTCCGCGCCGGGGGAAGTGGAGCGCCCTCTGGGGACAGCGTTATGAACTGCAGCAAAGCGCTATGGGTGGGAACTGAGACAGACAGGCGTATCCGAATGACACCAAGATGCCAGCTAGGGGGTGTCTAGCTTCCCAGGTGGGCTTCTCTGGTGGCTCAGACTAAAGAATCTGCCCGCAGTGCGGGAGACCTCGGTTTGATCCCTGGGTTGGGAGGATCCCCTGGAGGAGGGCATGGCAACCCAGTCCAGTATTCTTGCCTGGAGAATCCCACATGAACAGAGAAGCCTGGTGGGGTCGCAAAGAGTCGAAAACGACTGCGTGACTAAGCGCAACAACAGCTTCCCAGGTGGCACAGTAGGTAAACAATCTGCCTGTCAATGCAGGAGATGCCAGAGACGCTGGTTCGATCCCTGGGCAGGGAAGATCCCCTGGAGGAGGAAATGGCAACCCGCTTCAGGTGGACTACAGTCCATGGAGCCACAAAGAGTCTGACGCAACTGATCACACAGAGGGTGTCTAAGATAGCCCCTTTCCCCCAACCAAGGGTCCTCAGCACCCCCGGGGACTCAAATATAGCCAGACTCACATTCTCCATTCACCCCTGGAATGCTTCCCTACATCCGTTTCATTCATCCGTCCTGAGTCCAGTCCTCAGACCCACACCCAACAGCCTTCCTAGGACAGAATCTTAAGCTGCCTACCCACCTACCTACACGGACACACACATACCTACCGACCTCTCTTCTTCCTCCTCAACCTCCCCAACCCCATACCTACCCACCCACTCCTCTCTCACTTCCCCTTAGTATCTGTCTTTGCCCTTGTGACCTCAGGGGCAGACAGCAGGTGCTCAACATCTGTTGAATTCCAGAAGGAAACCAGAAGCTTGCAGAATGTTTTTTGTTTGTTTGTTTTTTAAGGAATAGGCTCAGAGACCATCTGAACATTCTTAGGCAGAGAAGACAGATACAAGGATGACTGAAAAAAGGTTCTTGCAGACTCGGGTAACCCCTAGAGTTACCCGAGGGGTAATGGCCAAGGGTGGGGGAAGGGTGGCTTGGATGAGAAGGCAATTGCAAAGTAGAGTGGGGAGATGCTCTGATCACATGGAGGAGAGGTGGAAAGCTCAGAGGAGTTCCAAGGAATCACCAGAAATATGCAGGTTGGGGGGGAAAAAAGTGTACGGGTGGGGAAATGTTGGGGCACCTTCATTGTAACTTCAGGGAAAACATTTCGGAAGAGATGGCCTCTGAGCTGAAAACGGTGAAAAAGGGCACCCGCCACAGGAAGAGCACTCCTGGAAGAGGGGACAGCTAGCATCATGTTCTTGAAGGGGAAACAAATTTGGTAAATGTGAGAAACAGAGGAGGTAGGTATCATTGGAGAGAATGTGGGAAGTAAAGTGAAGTGGATTCCAAATGAGTTTGCAGGGTTCATTGGGGGTTACACCTGGTTGAGGTGATTAGTTTAGACTTTTTTCCTAAATAGAGTGAAATGCCATTGAAATGTTTGAGTAAGAGGGTGACTTGACCTTATCTATATTTTAACAGTAACTCTGGCTGCTGTGTTGAAATGGCATTAGGGAAGGAGCAAAAAAATGGAAGCAGAGAACCATAGTCAGTATCCAGTGATAAACCATAACGGGAAAAGAATGCACATGTGTGTACAATGGACTCACTTTGCCGCACAGCAGAAATTAACACGTTGTAATTCAACTATATGTCAACCATTTTTTTAAAAAAAGGAAGCAAGGAGAATCACTGATAGATTTTTGTCATACAGATGAGTGGTAATGGTGACTAGGACCTAGATAGTCATTCTCAATCAAGGGTAATTTTGTCGACAGGTGACAATGCCTGGAGACGTTTTTATTGTCGAACCTGGGATGGGAAGGAGGGGAGTAAAGAGTAGTGAGTAGAGAGGCCAGGAATGCTCCTCAATACTGTACACAACGTGTAGGGCAGCTTCTACTCACCAAGGACTGTCTGACTCAAAATATCAATTGTGTTGTCAATTGTGTTCCCATTAGACTAGGGTAATGAGTGACAGTGGGGATGGGGATAAGTGAGTACATTTTTTTTTTTTTAAATGTTTAAAAAGTTGAGGGCTTCCCTGGTGGCTCAGTGGTAAAGAATTCACTTGGCAACACAGGAGACACAGGTTCGACCCCTGGTCTGGGAAGATCCCACATGCCTTGAAGCAACTAAGACAGAGCACCAAACTATTGAGCCTGTGCTCTGGAGCCGGAGCCTCAACTACTGAAGCCTGGGTGCCCGAGAGCCTGTGCTCTGCATCTAGAGAAGCCGTGCAATGAGAAGCCCGCGCGTTGCAACCAGAGAGTAGCCCCTGCTCACTGCAACTGGAGAAAAGCCCATGCAGCAACAAAGACCCAGTGCAGCCAGAAAAGAAACAAAATTATTATTTTTTTAAAGTTGAACCGACGGGTCATGCAGATAGATTGTACCTGGGGCTGAGGCAAAGACATCAGGGTGATGCTAGGATACGGGCAGATGTTGGTACCAGAAACCATGACCTTTGAACCCCTGTAAAGCAGAAGAGCTCAGAGAAGCAGGCTATTTCGGAGATTACTGGCTTATTATAAAAGGACATGTAACTCAGAATAGTCAGATGGAAAAGGTGCACAGGGCAAAGTATGGGAAGAGGGCTCAGGGCTTCCATGCCTTCTCTTTGGGGACAGGTACCACTCTTCCCAAGTCTTCACATATTCCCTGACCTGAAAGCCTTCTGAACCCCATACTTCTTTTTTTTTTTTTTAATAGAGGGTTTATTCCATAGGCACAGTTGATTAGATAAGTGGCCATGGGGATTGATTCAGTTGCCAGCTCCTCTCCCCTCCTGGGAGGTCAGGGGTTGAATGGAAAATTCTGACCTTTTAATCACAGGGTTCATTCCCCCTGACAACCAGCCCTCATCTGTTTGTGTTTTCCAAAAGTTACCCCATTAACAAAAACTCTGGTATGGTGGAAAGGGGTTTGTTAAGAATAACAAGACACCCATTTCTAGCTCCAAAGTGTTTTCAGAAATTGAGGACAAGAGATCAAAAAAAAATTTTTTAACAAAAGATGTTCCTATTGCTCTTCTCACTCAGGAAATTCCAAGGGTTGGGGAACTGTGGGCCAGGAACCATGAACAAAGACCAAAATATGTATTTACTGCAAGTCACAATATCACACACAGCAAAGGTTTCTAAGGTCATGGAGGAAATAGGACAACCTGGGAGAGCAATCCTGATGCATTCTAAGATTTAGGAGTCAGGGGAAGAGGCAGAACTATTAAAGATGAGGAAGAGTGTCTAGAAAGGTCGGAGGAAAACCAGGGAAGTATGGACCTGGGCTCGATCCCAGGGTCGGGAAGATCCCCCTGGAGAAGGGAATGGTGCCCCACTCCAGTATTCTTGCCAGGAGAATTCCATGGACATAGAGGCATTACAGTCCACGGGGTCACAAAGAGTCTGACACGACTGAGCAACTAACACAACAACAAGGGTGTCTTCTGCAGCCCAGCTCCAGCAGTACCTTCAGAGGCCAGACTGAACCAGTGCTTCAAGAAGCAGGCGGGCAGGGGCCGACCGAGCACATCAAATGCTGCTGGGCGGGCAGCAGCCAAGTGAGATGAGAACATAATTTACCTAGGGCTTTTAAGCATTTGAGGTCTTCGGCGATCTTGACAGGAAGAGTTTGAGTGACGTGAGGATGGAGCCAAGATGGGACCAGGAAAATCAGGATGGGCAGGAAAGAAAGGGCAGGTCTTGTGACCGGAAATACTTTTCCTGTGATGAGAAGAGTGGACCCTCAGCGTTTCCAGGAAAGCGGAGGAGGGGAGCTGATGGTCTCAGGACCATCCCAGGAATCTCTTGGCACCTGCCTGCGGAAGGGGATGGGTTGGTCCGCAAGCAGGGTCACTGAAGGGTCCCCTGGCCCCTCTCCGTTTCCACCTGCCTCTGCCCACCTGGCTATGGATGTAAAGCTGCCCAGATGGCCTCACCTGGTACAGGAGGCCTCACCTCCACATCTCAGGGATCAGCGCTGAGGTTCGAAGGCGTATCTAACCCCGCGGGTGGCCCGTGTTCATTGACAGGAGAATGGGAGACCTCTGGGTTGGTTCAGAGGAACAGGGTAGCCACAAGTTGGTATCTTTTTGGCCCCAGGGTAGCAGAGGGTCCTCTCTCTCTCCCTTTTCGGGCTGACAGAGCAGCACGGAAGAATGCGGAGAAAGCCACGGAAGGCCTGAGATGTTGCCACCCTCCTGGTTCCTGCTCCTGTTAGCCGCAGAGAGGCATGGAGACGCTCCAAGGTGGGGGCAAGACTGGATCTAAGCTTTGAAGGTGGGGAACTTCAGTTCTCGGCTCCTCCAGGGCAAGCCCCCAGCAGGATCCAGGCTTCTCTCCTTTTCACTCCTCCCTCTGGGAGGCCCTTCCCCCTCTGTCCCTGGACGCAAGGGCATCCCCGAGAGAAAGCCCAGGATGGGCGGTGGGGACCTGGAAGGAGATAAAGAGGAGGGTGGATGTTACGAGCTGAATTGCGCTCCCTCAGCCTCCAGGTTCATATGTTGACGCCTTAACCCCCAGTGTCTCAGAATATACAATTGGAGATAGAATCTTTAAAGAACTAATTCAGTTGAAATGAGGTCACAGGGCAGAGTCCCAGTCCAATATGACTGCTGTTCTTATGAAGGACACACACACACACACACACACACAAGCCAGACCAGCTGAAGACTCGGAGAGAAGATGGCCATCTCCAAGTCAAGGCAAGAGACCTTGGAAGAAATCAACCCTGCTGACACCTTGACCTTGAACTTGCAGCCTCCAGAACAGTGAGGAAATACATCTCTGTTGTTTAAGCCACTCATTCTGTGTGGTTTTATGATGGCAGATTAACACAGCAGATCCAAAGACAGGGATAGCTACATGTCACTTCCTCCAGGAAGCCCCTCCTGACTCCGCCAGGAGGAAGTGAACACCCTTTCCCCAGGGCCAGGCGGGGACATCTGTCTCAGTGTGTGGGGCCGGGCATTTATGAACACTTCAGCGCTTTTCTGTTTCTAAGGCTCTTCGTTTACCAAGCTGGGATCCCCCGAGGTCAGACACTGTCTGATTTACCTATGTGTGTTCCCTCTCCCCCATTCACAGCAGTACACCTGCCACACACAAGGTCCCAGGGAGTGGAGGTCAAGAGGGCAAACATGGCGTCTCTATGTGACCAAAACAGAGAATCAATTTCAAGGTGAAGGGAACAATAGTCAAGATCTGGGGCAGTTACACTGACTCACTGCACAGCTCCTATGCCCCTTACAGCGCCAAAGATGCCACCATCGGCATCACCCTGGCTGGGGCGGTGGTTTAGTCTCTAAGTCAGATTTGATTCTTGTAGTCCCATGGGCTATAGCCTGCCAGGCTCCTCTGTCCATGGAATTCTCCAGGCAAGAATACTGGAGTGGGTTGCCGTTTCCGTTTCCAGGGGATCTTCCCAACACAGGGATTGAACCTGAGTCTCCTGCCTTGCAGGCAGATTCTTTACCACTGAGCCACCAGGGATCCTGAGTTTTTTTCACAGCAGGTGTTACAAATGTATGTCATCCAACTGTGGGACAGAAGGGGAGATTGGGAAGCAGACAGAGATCTTGGGGGACAGGCTCCAGTGAGCCCATCAGGGAGGGGTAGGGACAGAGACCAGCCTGGGATTGCCAGATGTAGCCAAGAAAAATGCAAAGTGCTCAGTGAAAGGTGAATTTCAGATTTAAGCAGTGAATAATTTTAGTAGAAGCATATCTCATGCTTGGGCTTCCCCGGTAGCTCAGCGGTAAAGAATCTGCCTGCAGTGCAGGGGACATAAGAGTCTTGGGGTTTGATCCCTGGGTCAGGAAGATCCTCTGGAGGAGGGCATGGCAACCCATTCCAGTGTTCTTGCCTGGGAAATCCCACGGATGGAGGAGCCTGGTGGGCCACAGTCCATAGGGTCGCAAAGAGTCAGGCACAACTGAAGCAACTGAGCATGCACGCATGAATATCTCATGCTTATACTTCTAAGACATACTTATACTAAAAAAATATATTATTTATCTGAAAGCCAATTTTAACTGGGCATTCTGCCTTTTATCTGGCAAGACCAGCCCTGCACCACCATCACCTTCTGCCCCAGAAATCCACTGCAGTCACCAGAGGCCCCTGGAAGGGCTTAGTGGGGACTTTCACTTCTGCTTCCCTAACGACTCACGGTCCAGTGGGAGAGCCCCCAGCCTCCACCCACCCAAAGCCAGGCCCCAGGGTTAGACACATGCCCTCCAGCCCCTCCCCCAGAGATGACTGGGAAAGGCGACCAGCTCAGGGAGCCCAGACACCAGGTGAGCTCCCCAGAGTGAGTTCAAGTGGGTGCCAGGTGGTGGTGGGGAGAGTCCAGAAAAGGAAAAAGAGTCGTGTGGGTCTGTGCAAGCGCATTTCATGCATCAGTCCCCCAGGGCTCAGCTTCCGCCTTCTGCCCTTACCCACTGCCCGTCAAAGCGTCTGGGGAATGAGTGTGTCCCAGGAAGGTCCAAGTGCCTGAGATGTTCCTGCCGCTGTTCTTGGCCATGCTGTGGGGTGGTGAGTGGATGGGGGTGGCCAGGAGGGGCCCGCGAGCTGGGGGGGTGGGTGGTCTGGGCTGGGCTTGCAGCTTGAACCTCTGTCTCCCCCACAGGGTTGCAGGCTCTGGACTTATTCAAGCTGCAGGTGCAGAAGTTCGTGATGGTGCAAGAAGGCCTGTGCGTGGTCGTGCCCTGCTCTGTCTTCTACCCCTCCAGAGGATGGAGTTCTACCACCCCAGCTTACGGCTTCTGGTTCAGAGACCAGGCCCCCAAGCCCAGTCTGCCAGTGGCCACCAACAAGCCAGGTCAGGACGTGAACACAGACACCCAGGGCCGATTCCAGCTCCTTGGCGATCCCAGTCAGAGCTGCTCCTTGCTCATCAGAGAGGCGCGCCTGGAGGACAGCGCACCGTACTTCTTCCGGTTCGAGAGAGGCGATTATGTGAAATATAATTTCATGGAATACAAGTTCTATCTGGAGGTGACAGGTATGGAACTGGCTCGAACTGGAATGGGGTGCGGGGGGGGACCCCCTCTCCCACCTTCTCATAGTGGGAAGGGGCTGTAGAGAACAGACCATACGTGACCCCCCAAGGGTACCCCCCAGTCCAGGGCTGGCATCCCACCCTCTCTCGGTCCATCCCAGCCCTGACGCAGAAGCCGGAGATCTACGTCCCTGAGATCTTGCAACCCGGGCGGCCAGTGAAGCTTTTCTGTACGTTTAACTGGATCTTTGATGAATGTCCCGTCCCTACTCTCTCCTGGATTGGGAACACCGTCTCCCCCCACGAGGCCAGCCCGAGAACTTCCTACTTCTCAGAGCTCACCTTCACACCAAGACCCCAGGACCACAACAGTGAGCTCACCTGCAGAATGGACTTCCCCGGAGAGGGTGTGAGCACGGAGAACACCGTCCGGCTTAGCGTGGCCTGTGAGTCTGGGGGCGGGAAGGACGGT
>SJYQ01096312.1:0-38963 GCA_006410935.1 Redunca redunca | reverse complement strand
CACAGGCATGGGACATGTCTCCAGCCAGGGGCAGCAACAGCCTCCACTGAAGTGAGCTGAGATGGGAGCAACTTGTCCTTCAAAGTTGGCTGGGACGCCCTGGAATGGGCAGAAATGAGTATCCCTCCCCGGTCCAGAGCTGATGGGGTAGGGCTGGAACTTTTGGAAATCATCACAGGAAAACATTTGGACCCAGAGACCCCACTGCTGGGAATGGGTGCAAAGGTAGTAACGTGGGAAAGCATGGGGGGGGGTCACTGAGAACCAGGATGTCCCTCGAAGGGTTATTTGTGAGGCCCCCCAAAACGGCCAACACTGAAGGAATGGCTGAAGAATTGCTACATAATCATAACATGAAATTCTTTCTAAAAAGCAGAGACATCACTTTGTTGACAAAGGTCCATATAGTCAAAGCTGTGGTTTTTCCAGTAGTCATGTACGGATGTGAGTGTTGGACTGTAAAGAAGGCTAAGTGCCAAATAACTGATGCTTGTGAATTGTGTTGGAGAAGACTCTTGAGAGTTCCTTGGACAGCAAGGAGATCAAATCAGTCAATCTTAAAGGAAATCAGTCCTGAATATTTATTGGAAGGACATGCTGAAATTGAAGCTCCAATACTTTGACCACCTGATGGGAAGAGTTGATTCATTGGAAAAGACCCTGATGCCGAGAAAGGTTGAAGGCAAAAGGAGAAGTGGGCAGCAGAGGATGAGATGGTTAGATACAATTACTGACTCAATGGACATGAATTTTAGCAAACTCCAGGAGATAGTGAAAGACAGAGGAACCTGGTGTGCTTCAGTCCATGGGGTTGCAAAGCGTAGGAAACAATTTAGTGATTGAACAACCACAACAAAATGAGTCATACTAAGAGGAAAAAAATCAGGATGTGTGTATTACTTGCATGTAGCTGCTGTAACAAATTACCATGAACCCAGTGTTTTAAAATAGCAGATGCTTATTATCTTAGACTATTGGTGGTCAGATCCTACAGGTGTGGATGAACTTGGGTCCCTCCTGGGACTCCAGGGAGATGTCTGCTTCCCCACATGTCCAGCTTCTAGAGGCACCTGCACTCCTTGGCTTGTGGCCCCATCCTGCACCTTGAAACCCAGAAACTCTGCATCTCCCAGTCTCTGTTTCTGCCCTCACCCCTCCCTTTCAACTCTCATCCTCCTGCCTCCCTCTCATAAGGACCCCATGACCACATTCAGTTCAGTCACTCAGTCATGTCTGACTCTTTGTGACTCCACGGACTGCAGCACGCCAGGCTTCCCTGTCTGTCACCAACAGCCAGAGCTTACTCAAACTCATGTCCATCCAGTCAGTGATGCCATCCAACCATCTCATCCTCTGTTGCCCCCTTCTCCTCCTGCCTTCAATCTTTCCCAGCTTCAGGGTCTTTTCCAATGAGTCGGCTCTTCACATCAGGTGGCCAAAGTATTGGAGCTTCAGCTTCAGAATCAGTCCTTCCAATGAATATTCAGGACTGATTTCCCTTAGAATGGACTGGTTTGATCTCCTTGTAGTTGAAGGGACTCTCAAGAGTCTTCTTCAACATCACAGTTCTTCTGAGCTCAGCTTTCTTCATGGTTCAACTCTCACATCCATACATGACTACTGGAAAAACCATAGCTTTGACTAGATGGACCTTTTTTAGCAAAATAATGTTTCTGCTTTTTAATATGCTGTCTAGGTTTGTCATAGCTTTTCTTCCAAGGAGCAAGTGTCTTTTAATTTCATGGTTGCAGTCACCAACTGCAGTTGATTTTGGAGCCCAAGAAAATGCTCTCACCCTCTTGCGCCCCCCTCTGACTCTTACTCTCACCCCCTCCGACTCTCACCCTCCTGCCCCTCTCTCATAAGGACCCCAGTGACCACATTCAGTCCATCTAATTAATCCAGGATGACCACACCCCCCTATCATCTCAAGGTCCTTAACTTCATCTCATCTGTCAAATCCTGTTGCCAGGGTGATGGTTGATTTTATGTGCCTGGCTGGGCCACGGGGTGCCCGGACATTGGGTCAAACATGAATCTGGGTTGTCTGTGAGTGTGTGTCTGGGTGAGATTAGTATTTCAGGTGGCAGACAGGGTGCAGCAGGTTGCCCTCCATAATGTGGGTGGCCCCGGTCAGTCAGCTGAGCCCTGGAGAGAACCAGAGGCTGACCCTCCCCCGGGGGGTGGGAGCTCCTGTTCCTGATGACCTTTGACCAGAGACTGCACTAACACATTGCTCTCCTGGGTCTCCAGCTTGCTGACNCCTTGGGCTTTTCATCATCATCGAGTGGGCAAACTCCTTGTAATAAATTCTTTCCAACTGCATATCCTTTTGGCCCAGTTTTTCTAGAAAACCCTGACATACACCAGGTGAGCTGACACCGCAGGTTCTGAGGATGTGCGTTTCTTTGGGGGCCATTGTTGAGCTGACCGCATGGGACGCCATCATCTTGATTGTGTCAGAAAACGCTGGAACTGGGCTCATCTCTGGGTGCCGGGGCTGCTCCTGACTGTCCCCCTTCTTTCAATGTTCCGGGGTGTTTGGTCCTTCTAATTGTTGTTCAGTTGCTCAGTCAGGTCTGACTCTGCGACCCCATGGACTGCAGCGCTGCAGGCTTCCCTGTCCTTCGCCATCTCCGGGAGTTTGCTCAAACTCATGTCCATTAAGTCAGTGTTGCCATCCAACCATCTCATCCTCTGTTGCCCCCGTCTCTTGCCACCTCAGTCTTTCCCAGCTTTAGACTCTTCTAATCAGTCGGCTCTTCACATCAGGTGAACATAGTATAAAGTACTGTCCTAATGGGAAGACTAAATGCAGGTGGAGCATCCTGACCAAGGGGGATGCAAATGCTGGGAGCTGGTGGGTGGGAGAGCCTCGTGTGTAGGGCTGCCCCCAGGAGCACCTACCTCCCCTGATCCCCGGCTGAGCCTCCTCCAGGTCTCGACTCAGGACCCTCTGGAGTCACCGTGGTTCATTCTGCCTACAAAGGGTCTCCGTGGGCACAGGGAACAGGAGACCCGTGTGGATGCTGCCCTGAGGGATGCTGGGAGAGGAAGCTTGGACCCGCTTTCTGGGGTGAGGGGCTCCCACTGCATCTGAGCCCTGGGCCAGGAGCCAGGAGTGTGTGTGGTGGGGCTTCCCCTGGGGAGGGGGACGTCTCTGGTCCACAGGGTGGCTCCAGCTGTGGGGGACATGTGTGTGGTCACCTGCCTTCTTGATCTCAAGCCACTGTGCGAGGGGCATCTCTGGGGCCCAGTGCTGCTGTAACAAACACCAAGGACCTGGTGGGAGCTGTGTCATGGAGTCTGGACGGCGGAGGTCGGTGTCTCAGGGCTGGTTTCTTCCTTGGTCTCACAGCCTATCACTGGAACATCTTCTTCTTTGGGGTCACCTGCTACCAGGCAAAGGCTGGGCGGGCAGAGAAGGGCACTTGCCAAGGGGGTGTCAAGTGAAAGCACTTTTGGGGCCAGAACGATTCCGTTCACCTTTGAGTGTTCAGGTTCTCTGAGCATCTGAGCTTTTCCTCTGAAAGTCCCCTTCCTGTGGCCTTGGGTGGAGAGGTTCTCTGTCCGGTGATTCCACAGGCTGCATCTGTGGGGAACAAGGCCGGCAGGCTTGCTGCACTGGGCTGACCATGTGCCTGTGTGTCCAGGAAATTCACAAAGTGCTGACTCCATGGAGCAGAGTAGAAAGCCAGCCAGATGCTGCTTCCAAGCCCTTCAGGTGGTGAGTGGTATAGCAGGGTGTCACAAGGAGGGGGCAGTTTAGTAGACTCTTTGCAGCCCTGTGGATTGCAGCACGCCAGGTTTCCCTGTCCATCACCAACTCCCAGAGCTTACTCAAACTCATGTCTATCCAGTCAGTGATGCCATCCAACCATCTCATCCTCTGTCGTCCCCTTCGCCTCCTGCCCTCAATCTTTCCCAGCATCAGGGTCTTTTCCACTGAGTCACTTCTTCCCATCAGGTGGCCAAAGAGTTGGAGTTTCAGCTTCAGAATCAGTCCTTCCAATGAATATTCAGGACTGATTTCCTTTAGGATTGACTGGTTTGATCTCCTAGCTGTCCAAGGGACTCTCAAGAGTCTTCTCCAACACCACAGTTCAAAAGCATCAATTCTTCGGCACACAGCTTTCTTTATGGTCCAACTCTCACATTCATACTTGATTACTGGAAAAACCATAGCTTTGACTAAATGGACCTTTGTTGGCAAAGTAATGTCTCTGCTTTTTAATATGCTGTTCAGTTTTGTCATAGCTTTTCTTCCAAGGATCAAGCGTCTTTTAATTTCATGGCTGCAGTCACCATCTGCAGTGATTTTGGAGCCCAAGAAAATGAAGTTTCTCACTGTTTCCATTGTTCCCCCATCTATTTGCCATGAAGTGATGGGACTGGATGCCATGATCTTAGTTTTCTGAATGTTGAGTTTTAAGCCAGCTTTTTCACTCTCCTCTTTCACTTTCATCAAAAGGCTCTTTAGTTCTTCTTCACTTTCTGCCATAAGGGTGGTGAAATAAGTAGGAAAAGTAGGAGGGGGACACAGCCCACATAACTGGGGTGCATAGGGACTGCAAGGTCTCGGGGGGCAAGGGGTGCTGGCTTCCAGCAGCAGGTGGGTGGCCTTTTCTCTCTCCTGAGTGCACCCCTCCCTGTCCTCACCTACGGGGAGCCCTGCTCCCTGAGCCAAAGCTGCTGCCTCACGCCCACTAATGAGCCTGGATTTGACAGTGTGTCCCTGCCTCCCCAAACCCTGTCCTACTGGCATTAATGAGGGTTTTGAGGAAAGGTTCTTTGAGCCCCAGTTTCCCAGGCTGTCTACACTGCCTGGGGTCCATCACATGGTCGGCTACGGTTTAGGCGGTGCAGACTGGGCTTGTGGATGTCCCTCTCTCGGGTTAGCTGGGGAGCCCTTGATCTCATCCTTGAGGAGCTGCTGGGGTACCTGGGGTTGAGGACGCATGTCTGAGGTAAGGGTGAGGTGGTGGAGGCCTGAAGGGCCAGGCTCCAGCTGGGAAGAGGGTGGTCTGAGCTTTGGGGTGGTGGAGTTGGGGTCCCCAGCTGGAGCCCCACTAAGGTGAGTACACTGCCCCCAAGAAAGTTTGTCTGCTGGTGACCCTCACCCTGTCTCTTGGGCCACACGTGGTATGTGTGGGATCTGGATTGGGGACTCTCCTTCCCCTCTCTGCCCTGGGAGTCTCAGCTGCATGCCTGAGTGGCCAGTGCACTTCCACCTTGGGGAGGCCAGACTCTTGACTGTGCTGTGTATGCAGGCTGGACGGGAGGGGCCGGGTCCCAGGCCTCCAGATGAGTCAGGGGGCTGTGGGCCAACCTCAGGGTCCCCAAGAAGGACACACTGCTCTCCCACCTCTTGTTCCCCCTGGGAGCACCCACGTTCACTCTGGTTGGGCAGGATGAGGCACAAAGGATGCCCCACCACATCTCCAGGTGGATGATGGGACACTGAGGCTTGCTGGCTCTGGAGGAAATGGTGTGAGTGCAGAGGGGAAAAGGGGAAAGGGAGGGGGAGGAGGGAGAGGAGGAAGGAGGGGGAGGAGGAAGGAAGGGGAGGGAAGGGGGGGAGGGGAAGGGGAGTAAGAGAGTGGGGAAGGAAGGAGAGGAGGAGTCTACAGGTCTGAGGGCCCCTCACCCTTGCTGCTCCTCGCATCTGTGGCTCAGCAGCACGTGCTGAGCACCCCATTAGCTGGCCACTAGACTGGAAGTCCTTGATCCTTGCTCGCCGCGTTTGCCCAGCTGTCCCAGGCCTGCAGGAAAGGCCATCCCGGCTCTGTCCACCCTTCTCTGGAACCTCCAAAGGATCCCTGGGGCATTTCACCTTGGTGTCTGAGAGAAGGGGCTCAGGTGGCCCGAAGTGCTAGGACAGTGGCTGTGGGGACCCTGTTTGGGACATGCTTGCAGGGCAGGGAGGACTCTGAGGCCCTGGTCGGGGGAGGAGGGTCAATTGAGGTCACCCAGTGGGACCATCGGGGCCTGAGCCTGGACCCCGCTTCTCCCCTCTCAGAGGAGGGGAGTGAGCACATCTGTGCTGTTCTTGGGTCTCTCTCTCACCACCCAGGCCCACTCAGGTCCTCGGGGAGCAGTGGAAGCCCCTGGGCGGGGGGTCCCTGGGTGGGGGTCTGGGCGGGGTCCCCTCCAGGACTGGCACCATCACAGGGGCTCCTTTAACTAGTTGCACGTGTGCGCCCGGCTGGCTTCCTGCGCATTATGTCCACGCCCAGAGCACGGATACTTTCTGGCGACGAAGAACTTGGCCCTTTTCCCCATGTGCCTGCCATGCGGGTCCCCACCCGGCAGTGAGCGTCTTGGCATCTGAGTTTGCCAAATGCAGCTGGGGAAGCGCAGGGGGTGGCCCTTGGGCTGGGTGCACCCAGATTTGGGTGCAAATGCCCTGGTGGGGACAGTGGTGTGGATGGAGAGGTGGCTGGTGGAGGGGCCATTAACTACCAGGTAACAGATTTGATTAATTTTGTGCCTAGAGGGTTTTTTTTCTCTTTTCCCAAAGAATCAGAGAAAACAAAATATTTTTCTAATTAAATAAATCTACGGTGCACGCTAATGGAGGCCGTCTGTGGGTTTGTGACAGGGCGGGGGAGACGTGGAATAATGATTTTATTTTTTCATTAAATAGAATTATAGGCAGTTACTCAAAGCAACGCTGAGCCTAATTGAAAGAAACCCATTTCTTCTTAATTTACTTTCACGGTTTTGGATGATAAAAGAGTGTGTTCGTTGGAAAATTAAATAAAAAACACACCACGAGGAAAGGGGTCTGTTTAGGTGCATTATTAGGTCCTTCCAGCTTTGCGAAACGGTCAGCAGGCCCAGGTGAGAGGCAGGGGTACTCAGGCTGTGGGGTTTTGCCTGAGGGTCTTGGGGTTGGAGGAGGCTTGATGGCATCGAGACCCCAAGACCATCAGGCTCTGTGGGGTCCCAGCTCCCCTTCCTGAGAGCTTGGCACACCCTGTCCTGCAAAGCACAGACTGTCTGCTGTCCGTCCCAGGCGGCCCCTCCCTTCCAACGTCCCTGGGGTCTGGACCTCCCTCCCAGACCTACTCTGCTCATCAGAACCCTTTAGAAGTGGACTGGCCTGGAAGCATGAGGCCACTCATTGGTCTTGCTCTGGGTATGGACACACCTTGGTTAGCACCATCTCTCCCCATCTCCAGGGTCTGTGCTGACCAGGTGCCTTGACCATCTCCTCGCTCACTCAACAATGCTCCACTTCCTCCAGGAAGCACCCTCTGACCGGCCCCTCACTACGGCTCATCCTGCTGTGCCCACCTCTGGGTGCACCCCGCCACCATCCCTGCCATGGGCATCGAAAGAGGATGCAGTAAGCTCCTAATGTGTGCAGGGGAGCCCTTCCGGGTCTGGAGTGGGGGTTGCTGCATAGCCTGCCTCAGTGGCCGAGGGCACCCAGTGCGGGGCTTCCGAGCTTCTTCGGGTGCGAGAAGCACCCTGTGTCCACACTGTCCACGGGGCGGCCACGACTCCAAAGAGCAAATGAGCATTTGCAATGCAGGGGGCATGACTTTGGAGCTAGATTTTAAATTGTATTTATTTTAGTAGCTCAGATTGAAATTGCCGTGGTGGCTGGTGGCTACCATATCACGAGGTAGTCCTCCTGCGTTACATACAATCTTCTGACACGTGGTGGCGGTCTCCGGCCTCTGTGACACACACCCCCCTTCCACGCTCAGTTTTGGGGGCAAATAGCACTTCCTGGGTGAGAGGTATATGCAGTCAGACAAGCGTGAGGATATTTATTTTTAATTGAATTGTATTTTCGAAAACACAATGCAAAGTTCAGAATATACAGTGAGAAGCAAGGTGCCCCCGCCCCCCACCCCGCCCCGCCTGCTTGTTTGCTTCTCTCTTAATTCCTCAGGTCACAACAAGCACTGGGTGCGGTGCTATGGAGGGCCGGCACTTCCCGGATCCCCACTGCTGAGTGGCCAGAGACGTCACAATTAAAACTGACGGTGAGGGCCTCTCCTAGGTCAGGGTTGAGTAGGGCTCCAGTCTCCTTTGAAATCAGCACTGCTCCTGGATGCCATGGACAGATGGATGGTGCCACTGCCCAACGGCCTCATTGGGGTTTCTCTGGGCATTTCTGTTTGTGAGACCCTATTCTGTTTGGGCTCTGAGCTGCCGGACATAGAGTCCCTGGCCAGGGCTGACCTGAGGTCAAGGGCCCTAGGAAGGGAGGAGCTGCTGCCGAAGGCCCTGGGCACCTGCCTCCCCCTCTGCCCTGAGCTCCCCCCGCCCCATCCTGCTCCCCTCAGCCCTTGAAGCCGGGTCCTGGGGCTGGGAGCAGGCCTGGCCCCCTGCAGGAGGGCCTGTCCGTGCTGCTGTGGCCACGCGGTCACCTCTAGGGGAGGTCACCCCTGGGGCCAGTTGGCTGGGAGGCTCTGTTTCCACTCATGGCTTCTGCTACTTTTTAACACTAACTGCTTCTCAGGCCAGACCCAGTGGCCATGGATAATGGTTCCCGTCTGTCTGCGAGCTTCCAGGCTGCTTCCCCTGCAGCCCCTCCCTCTCTAGCCTGCACCCATCGGACGCCCGGAGCCCCTTAACCACACTGCTTCTGTCCCCTGGAGGCAGCTGGGGAAGGCAGCACGGGGTCCTCACAGCAGCCACTTGCTCTCATGGGACCCAGGCTGGGCCTGCCTCCGTCAGGAGCCCCCCTGAGTTCTCCCCAGGCCCCTGGCAGGAGGCGGACACTGCACAGAAGCTCCTTATGCTGGGCTTCTGTGGCCAGCACAGGCGTTGTTAGGCATCTGCTGTGTCCAGCTCTGTGCTGGACCCCAGGGCCTGGGGGTGGCTGAATGAGCATGGCCAGGAGCTGAGCAGCTGAGTCTATGTTCTCACTTCCTTTCCAAGGGGACCATGGAAGGTCTCCGGGCCACCCCACCCTCGGTCCTGTTTCCTGCAAGAAATTCTGACGAATGGCCAGGTTTCTCCTTACACTGCCGCTGTGATCACATCCTGACTCAGGGCCCAGTGGGTGGAAGGGTTCTGGCTCCGTCCCAGCTCAGCAGAGAGGCTCGTGGAGATCGATTAGTGATGCCTGCCATGGGCATGGGCTAGAGAGAGAACCCCAACAAAGCCTCAGGAATCTCTCCTGGCTTGTGGCCTTCACTGCCTTTGGGCTGCTGNAGGGCAGCTCTGGGGGACAGCCTGACCACCGCCCCCCCCCGCCACCCACTGGACCAGGTCTCCTGGACAAGCACGGGGTGGGGGTCAGGGTTCTTTGAGTGGTTAGGTAGGGGGCTGTGGCCTCCTGGGGTCACGGATGGGTCTGTGTGCAGCTGGCAAGAGCATTCTCACCATTTGGGATGAGCATTCTCACTGTTTTATTTCTCCATGTCAGACTTTGTTTTGTGTATTTCATGTTATTTTTAAGATGTCATCACGTATCACATGCACCCTTTCAGAGCACACAGTTGGATTCACCTCCTGCTGATGGGTATTTATGGCCCCCAAATCCACCCCGTGGACACGTGCAGAGCTGTGAAAATTTTGAGTCACAGGTCACATGTTCCTGGCTGAGCTTCAGCTCTCACTGGACAAGGGTCCTGCCTGTGGGTTGATTATCTGGTGCTGTTCTCTGCCTTTCTGTGCTTCCCTTTGGTGATTTTGCTGTTTAAGGGCTTCCCAGGTGGTGCAGAGGTAAAGAATTTGCCTGCTGATACAGGAGATGCAAGAGATATGGATTTAACCCCTGGGCAGGAACGATCCCCTGGAGGAGGAAATGGCAACCCACTCCAGTATTCTTGCCTGGAGAATCCCATGGACAGAGGAACCTGGCGGACTACAGTCCACAGGGTTGCAAAGAGTTGGACATGACTAAGCATGAACGCATGCTGTTTAAAGTGGTCCCTCCTGGTGATGGGGCGCTGTGCGGCCTGTGTGGGGCCTTGTGCGGGCTGACTGTGCACAGACACGAGAGGAACACTGATCTAGCTGTGATCCGTGTGCCAGCCGGGCAGTGACAGCACCCAGTACCCGGCGGGTAAGCCTATAATCACCTTCGACGGCCAGGTCCAGTCCCTCCTAGAGACCTGGGCCTGAGTGAATGGAGATTCAGGCCTCTTCTCCACCTCCTGTGGAGCCAGTAGGGGTCAGCGCCCTCACTCAGCCTGTCCTGGCCAGAGGGCAGGAGGAGGGAGGCAGGACCCTTGGGTCTGCAGGCTGACAGTGGGCTGAAGGGTTGAGCATCGCTGCCCTCCATCGCACCCAGGCCGTGAGGTTTAAGGTGTTTATGGAGGCAGAGGCGGCCAGGAAGCAGGGGACAAAGAGGCTTTGGCAGGAGTAGCGGCCAAAGGACAGGAAACCCTCTTGGAAAAATCTGGTCGTGGCTTTCAGTTCCCTGGAGGAAGGGCAGTGGGGAGGAGAACGGGGGCTTTGTGTGTGCAGCCCCCTCCCGGAGCCGCGCCCTGGCAGCTTGTGGCTCCCCGCCTGCATTCCACCTCCTGGAGCCTTCCAGAAGCTCGGCCTCCTGGCTGGAGCTGGGCTGTGTGGTTGGGGCATGAGACCCTGGGGACACCAGAGGCTCCAATTCCAAGATTGTGGATTTGGAGACTGGGTTTCAAGGCTGTGCCCTGGGGCCACTAAGGGGCTGGTAGGTGGGGAAGGGCGGGGGATGGGGCTGGAGTTGGGCTGTGGTGGGGCTGGTAGACCCAGGGGGGTCCAGCACCTGGGGGGCCATTTGGAATTAAGCCAAAGCTCCAAGGACCTGTGAGGTCATGCAGAAAAATCAAAGTTAAGGGGATCTCACTGAGCACGGTGTTGGCCCTCAGTCCCTTAAATCTCACCATAGGATGTGAAACATCAAGTGGGTGGTCATTTTGGACTATTTTCAAACCAGAGTGGCCTCACACCTGGCCGGGCTGCCCCTCCCAGCCCGGGCCCCCAGTTCTGCCACCCTGGGCCCCGAATGTCAAAACCACACAGTCCTGTAAAACCTGTTCTCGCCCCTCTGCCGCACCCCCACCCCCCACCCTCAAGCATTGCCAGCCTGTTCCCTTCTCTCTTGGCCTCAGACCCGGGTTCTGCAGGACACTCCTCGGGTCACGGGTGGTCCCCAGCCACCTCCAGGGGTCTTCAGGCTGCGTGGTGGTTTCAGATGAAAAAGTGAAGAAGCAGAAAGGTTACCATACATTCACTAACGTGAAGTTTAAGATTAATTATGATTTCCGCAGAAATCCCATTATGCAAACATAATCATTTTCTTCTGAAGGCTGCATGTGGGCTCAGGGCCACAGTGTCCCCCAGATGTGTCTCCCTCCCCCCAAGGCATTATCTATTATGGAACTTTGTCATCTATGACCGGGAACCCTTGAAGCTTTGGACTCTTTTTTTTTTTTTCCAAAAAGCTCAGGGACCTCTGGGCAAATACAATTGTGTGTCTTTTTTTTTTTTTTTCCCTTTCCTCAGAACAACTGCAAAATGCTTTTCAGGTTTAAGTGGAAGAATTATGTTTCCAAAGGCTGAGAAGAGATGAAAATGCCATTGAAAACTGCACAGAAGAAGCACGCTGACCCATTGCAGAGAAGTCTTAGGCAGAAGCACAAAGCTGGCATAAGCTCTGGCCCTGCTGCCTCCCAGGCACACAGGGGGTCGTGCTCGGGGGTCTTCAAGGCTGCTGTGGGGCAGGGGGCAGCTGCTGCATGGCCCAGGTGACTGGAAGTGCCTCTAACCCTTTGCTTTGGTGTCCCTGGGAGATCCTCATGGCAGGAGGGACACGTCACCTCACCATCACTATTTGTGAATGCTGCTGGGGGGCCTGCCAGAGTCGTGTGCCCCATACAGAGGCAATGGCCACGGTGATTTCAGCACAGAGGACAGAGCTGGTGACCATCCCCTTCTGGTCATACTGCAGAGCTGAAGTCATGTCCAAAAGGGCTGAGCGCCATCCGTGTGGTCACGAGTGGTTCTCTCTTCTACATGCTGCTCAGGGACCAGGGAACGTGGCCCCCAGCTCCTCAACTCGGGCCAGTGACACGATGCTCTGTGAAGTGACTCCATCACGCTGATGAATCTGAATCCCATGATCCCCGTGTGTGCATGGGGAATACACAGAGAACCTCGCCAGCATCACTGTTGCACCTTCCTTCCCAAGACAACTTGCCGTGACCTCCCAAAGCGCACACTAATTTTGCCTCCTTCTGAACTTTACGGACGTGGTACTTTATGTACGTGAACTTTATGTACTGTACACTCATGGTCTCTTTCATGTCCAGTTTCTTCCATTTGACATTAATCCATGCATGCAGGGCTCATAATTGCTACCTTTCTCTCATCTTAGAGTTGCCATGGTCTCTGTCCTCCTTCTGCCAGTGCACACTTGGATTGTGCCTATCTTGGGCTACTGCTGGTTGTGCAGCTTTGAACACTGTGTATGTGTCAGTTGGTGGACACGTCCATGGAGCACCTCCCCGAGTAAAATAGCTGGATCACAGTGTACACGTAGGTTCAGCTTCAGTAAATACTGTGTCTCAGTTTTCCAAGGTTGAACCGATTTCCAGGGGCTCCACGGCCTCAGCAACACTGGTGTCGCCAGTCTTGAATTTTAGCCATTCTGGCATGTAGGGGTGTCCCAAGGTGCTTTTAATTTGCATTTCCCTGATGAGTAATGACATTTCAGGGTGTTTTTTTTCTTTTTGATGGCTTCTAGGATAAATTTTGTGAAATGCCTGTTCAAATCTTTTATCTGCTTTTTGATTATTAGATGTCTTTTTTTTTTTACTGATTTGCAGAAGGTCAGTATTTGTTCTGGATATGAGTTCAGGGTATATGCTTAGTCTGTGGTTTGCCTTCTTACTTTTCTGACTTATGGTCTGTGTTTATGTGTTCTCTAAGAGAAATATTTGCCTACCCCAAACCCATGTGAATTTTCTCCCAAGCTGTCTTCTGGGAATTTGTTGTTTAATCTTTCACACGTAGAATTCACACTGTCCCATGAACTGATATATGAGTGGTGTGAGGTAGGGATCCAGACTCATTTTCTTTGTATATTGCTACCCAGGAGACTTAGCCCTTTTTCTTGAAAAGCTGTCCTCCCCCATCTACAGGGCAGTGTCACTTTTATCCTATGCCAGGTGACCAGGTCTGTATCCTGGGTCTATGTGTTCATCTTTGTAGCAACACCACAATTCCTTAGTTACTGTAGCATCATGATAAATGTTGACATTGGGTACTGCAGTCCTCTACATTGTTATTCTGTAAGATTTTCCTGCTATTCCTGATCCTTTTCATTTCCATATACACTTTAAAACTGGCTTTTCAACTTCCACCAATAATGACTTGTTGGAATTTCAAAATTAATATTGAATTCATGTGTTAATTTGGAGATAATTGACATCTTTACAATATTGTATCCTGACACAAAACCTAAATCCTATATTTATTTAGGTTCACCTTTATATTTTAAGAATTTTTTTCTTCTAGTTTTACTGAGATATAACTGACATAGAGGAAAACAATGGAATGGGAAAGACTAGAGATCTCTTCAAGAAAATTAGAGATACCAAGGGAGCCTTACATGCAAAGATGGGCACAATAAAGGACAAAAATGGTATGGACCTAACAGAAGCAGAAGATATTAAGAAGAGGTGGCAACAATACACAGAAGAACTGTACAAAGAAGATCTTCATGACCCAGATAACCACGATGGTGTGATCACTCACCTAGAGCCAGAAATCCTGGAATGCAAAGTCAAGTGGGCCTTAGGAAGCATCCTCGCTACAAACAAAGCTAGTGGAGATAATGGAATTCCAGTTGAGCTATTTCAAATCCTAAACGATGCTGTTAAAGTGCTGCACTCAATATACTAGCAAATTTGGAAAGCTCAGCAGTGGCCACAGGACCGGAAAAAGTCAGTTTTCATTCGAATCCCAAAGAAAGGCAATGCCAAAGAATGTTAAAACTATGGCACAATTGCACTCGTTTCATACACTAGCAAAGTAATGCTCAAAATTCTCCAAGCCAGGCTTCAACAGTATGTGAACTGTGAATTTCCAGATGTTCAAGCTGGATTTAGAAAAGGCAGAGGAACCAGAGATCAAATTCCCAACATCTGTTGAATCATTGAAAAAGCAAGAGAGTTCCAGAAAAACATCTACTTCTGCTTTATTAACTACGCCAAAGCCTTTGACTGTGTGGATCACAACAAACTGTGGACAGTTCTTCAAGAGATGGGAATGGGAATGCCAGACTACCTTACCTTCCTCCTGAGAAATCTGTATGCAGGTCAGGAAGCAACAGTTAGAAGTGGACATGGAACAGCTGACTGGTTCCAAATTGGGAAAGGAGTATGTCAAGGCTGTATGTTGTCACCCTGGTTATTTAACTTATATGCAGAGTACATCATGAGAAATGTTGGGCTGGATGAATCACAAGCTGGAATCAAGAGTGCTGGGAGAAATATCAATAACCTCAGATATGCAGATGACATCATCCTTATGGCAGAAAATGAAGAAGAACTAAAGAGCCTTTTGATAAAAGTGAAAGAGGAGAGTGAAAAAATTGGCTTAAAACTCAACATTCAGAAAACTAAGATCATGGCATCCAGTCCCATCACTTCATGGCAAATAGATGGGGAAACAATGGAAACAGTGAGAAACTTCATTTTCTTGGGCTCCAAAATCATGTGGATGGTGACTGCAGCAATGAAATTAAAAGATATTTGCTCCTTGGAAGAAAAGCTATGACAAACCTAGATAGCATATTAGAAAGCAGAGATATTACTTTGCCAACAAAGGTCCATTTAGTCAAAGCTATTGTTTTTCCAGTAGTCATGTATGGATGTGAGAGTTGGACTATTAAGAAAGCTGTGTGCCAAAGAATTGATGATTTTGAACTGTGGTATTGGAGAAGACTCTTGAGAGTTGCTTGGACTGCAAGGAGATCAAATCAGTCAATCCTAAAGGAAATCAGTCCTGAATATTCATTGGAAGGACTGATGCTGAAGCAGAAACTCCAATATTTTGGCCACCTGATGGGAAGAAATGACTCATTGGAAAAGACCCTGATACTGGGAAAGATTGAAGGCGGGAGGAGAAGGGGACGACAGAGGATGAGATGGTTGGATGGGATCACTGACTGGATGGACATGAGTTTAAGCAGGCCCTGGGAGTGGGTGATGGACAGGGAAGCCTGGCATGCTGCAGTCCATGGGGTTGTGAAGAATCAGACACAACTGGCAACTGGATTAACTGAAATGACATATAGCTCTGTATAAATTTAAGATGTATAGCATGATGATGATGATATAATTTATAGACATCATGAAGTGATAATCACAATTAGTGAATACTCATATCTCATATAGATAGAAAATTAAAGAAATAGAAAAAATATTTACTCTCAACAACTTTCATAAAAATATATAGCAGCATTAATATCATGTTATATAGTACATGTTTAGTACTTATCATTGTATTTATCTAATAAATAAGATAAATTTGTGCCTTTCATCCAATTCCTCCTCTCTCCACCACAAATCTGATCTCTTTTTCTGAGTTTGTTTTCAAAATATAATTGACTTACAACTCTAAGTTAGTTCCTATTATACAACTTAGTATTCAATATTTCTATACTCAATATTTCTATATTTCAAAATGATCATAGATATGTCTAGTTATGATCTGTGACCATATAAAGATATTACATAATTAATTGGCTATATTCCTCATACTTAACACTTCATACCTGAGATTCATTCATTTTGTAACTGAAAGTTTGTAAATTTCAATCTCTCTCACCTATTTCTCTCCTCTCCCTATAGTTTTCTATACCTGTTAGTTTTCTATATCTATGAGTGTGTTTCTCTTTAGTTATGCTTGTTCATTTTTGTTTTTAGATTCCACATATAAGTGAAATCATACACTATTTGTCCTTCTTCATCTGACTTATTTCACTTATCATAATACGCTCTAGGTCCATCTATGTTCTCCCAAATGGCGTTACTTCACTCTTTTTTAAATGACTAATATTCCATTTAGATATGTACCACATCTTTTTATCCGTTCCTCTGTTGATGGACACCCAGGTTGATTCCATATCTTAGCTCTTGTAAATAGTGCTGCTATAAGCACTGGGGTGCACATATCTTTTCTATTTAGTGTTTTTGTTTTCTTCAGACAAATACCCAGGAATGGAATTGCTGGATCATATGGTAGTTCTACATGATTAATGGGATCATTGACTCAATGGACATGAGTTTGAGCAAACTCTAGGAGATAGTGAAGGACAGAGAAGCCTGGTATGCTGCATCCACGGGGTCAGAAAGAGTCGGACATGACTGGGCAACTGAACAGCAATGGCAGTTCTATTTTTAATTTATTGAGGAATCTCCATACTGTTTTCCACAGTGGCTGCACCAATTTACATTTCTACCAACAGAGCAGGAGGGTTCCCTTTTCTCCACATTCATCACTGCCTTTTTAAAGCAATGTTTTGTAGTTTCCTGTGAGATGTGTTGCACATGTAAGATAAGTATTTGACTTTTGGATGTTTTAGTTTCCAATTGTTTATTGTTCCTGTAAGCCCTGGCCTGTACATGGGAACCTCCTACCCTCCCCACTCCCTAACTATCATATGTTTCCAGGCCAGTCTTCTTTTCAAGCTCTTTCAAGCCATTTTCAGACCAGCCTGGGATCCAACCCTGCACTCCTCAGAAAGCCTCATTAATATGAGTAATAAACCTCCTCATATTAAAACTTAGTATTGAGGGCTTTCCTTGCAGCTCAGTCAGTAAAGAATCTGACTGCAATGCAGAAGACCCAGGTTCAATTCCTGGGTTGGGAAGATCTCCTGGAGAAGGAAACGGCAACCCAGTCCGGTATTCTTGCCTGGAGAATCCCATGAACAGAATAGCCTGGCAGGCTACAATCCATGGGGGTCACAAAAACTTAAAGAAGCTTAAAGCTCAATATTAAAAAAAAATAAGATCATGGCATATGGTCCTATCACCTCATGGCAAATAGATGGGGAGAAAGTGGAATCAGTGATAGATTTTCTCTTCCTGGGCTCTAAAATCACTGCAGATGGTGACTGTAGCCACGAAATTAGAAGACACTGCTTCTTGGAAGGAAAGCTATGACAAACCTAATGAAAAGTGAAAGTGAAATTTGCTCAGTCGTGTCCACCTCTTTGGGATCCCAAGGACTATACAGTCCACGGAATTCTCCAGGCCAGGATATTGGAGTGGGTAGCTGTTCCCTTCTCTAGGGGATCTTCCCCACCTAGACAGCGTATTAAAAGGCAAAGACATTAGTTTGCCCTCAAAGGTCTGAATAGTCTAAGCTATGGTCTTTCCAGTAGTCATGTATGGATGTGAGAGTAGAACCATAAGGAAGGCAAAATGCCCAAGAATTGATGTTTTCAAACTATGGTGCTGGAGAAGACTCTTGAGAGTGGCTTGGACAGCAAGGAGATCCAACCAATCAGTCCTAAAGGAAATCAACCCTGAATGCTCACTGGAAAGAATGACTCTGAAGTTGAAGCTCCAATACTTTGGCCACCTGATATAAAGAGCTGACTCACTGGAAAAGACCCTGATGCTGGGAAGGATTGAAGGCAAAAGGAGAAGAGGGCAACAGAGGATGAGATGGTTGGGTGGCATCACTGATTCAATGGACATGAACTTGGGCAGACTCCAGGAGATAGTGAGGGATAGGGGGGCCTGACATGCTTCAGTCCATGGGGTCACAAAGAGTCAGGCATAACTTAGCGACTGAACAACAACAATAACAACAAACCTTCTCATATTCTTTAGGGATGTGTGTGTGTGATCAGCAGTATCTATATCCTGGACCAAATTTTACACGGGATTCAGGTGGTCCATCTAGTTTCTTCACTAGCTTATAAAAGATTTTATTTTTATATATTGACCTTGGACCCAGTGACCACAATGAATTCACTTAATTATGGTTTATCTGTGGATCCTTTAAGATTGCTTGCATATAAAATCACACTGTGTGCAAATAATAAATGTTTTACTTCTTCCCTTCCAACCAGATGTCTTTAATTTCTTTTTCTTGATGTATTGCACTGGCTGAGATCAGCAGTATAGGCTTAATAGAAGAAGAAGGAACATTTTTGTTTCATTTCTAATAGCTGGGAAACCTTTGCTGCAAAGTGTAAAACATATTCAAGGCTTTTTGCAGATGCTCTTTATCAGGTTAAAGCAGTTCCCTTTTAATGTTTTATGAGAATTCTTCTTATTGTGAACATTTCCTAGCATTCTAATTATCTTTAATTGACTTCTAGCCTAATTCCACTGTGATCAGTGATGAATATCTGTTTATTTTGGAAGCCTTACCTGACTCCCCCTCATCCTGGCCCTGCCCTTGAAGTTTGTGAGGTCTGTGTTCTGCCCCAGGAGATGATAAGCTTTGGTTGATATTTTTTATGTACTTAGATAAAATGTGTATCCTGCAGTTTGGGGGTACAATGTTGTATATTTGTAATTGGGTGTCATCTAAACTCACATTTCAAACTGTCTATATTCTTACTGAACGTCTGCTTTTTCTATCAATTATAGGCTTAGGCAGATGAACAATTCCCCGTTACAGTGATAATTTTGCCAGTTTTTCCTTTTACATCTCTCACTTGTTTCCTTACATGTTTTGAAATTAGTCGTATTATTGGTGTCACATGTATTTAAAATGACTGTGCTTCCCTGAGGGAGTCATTATCTTTGCCTTCATTGTTTATCCCCCTTTATCTCTTGTCCAGCTTCTGTCCTTGATGTCTGCTTTGTCTGGCATTTGTGCACTAAAAGCACCAGCTTTCTTTGGATTATTTTTATAGGGCACAGATTTTTTTACATCTTTTTCGAGTTTTTGCATCTTTATAATCAAAGTATATCACAAGCAGCATACAGTTGGTTGTTTTTTTACATACAGTTTGACAATCTTTAACTTTTAAAAAAATGTGTATTTTCATTTATTTATTTATTTTACTGCAATGCATCTTAGTTGCAGCACACAGAATCTTCAGTCTTCCTTGTGGTATGTGGGATCTCTAGTTTTGGGATCTAGTTCCCTGACCAGGGATTGAACCTGGGTCCCCTACATTGTGAGGCAAAGTCTTAAACATTGGACCACCAGGGAAGTCCCATAATCTTTATCTTTTAATTGGAACATTTAGTACTTTTATGTTCAATATAATCAATGATATTTTGGGGGTTTAAAGTTACAATTTGACTATCAGATTTTCTCTTGGGAATATACGTTTTTTGACCCTCGTCCCCTTGTTTCAGTTCAGTTGCTCAGTTGTGTCCGACTCTTTGTGACCCCATGGATTGCAGCACGCCAGGCCTCCCTGTGCATCACCAACTCCTGGAGCTTGCCCAAACTCATGTCCATTGAGTCGGTGATGCCATCCAACCATCTCATCCTCTGTTGTCCTCTTCTCCTGCCTTCAATCTTTCCCAGCATCAGGGTTTTTTCCAATGAGTCACTCCCTTCGTCTACTGTCATTTTATTCCTTTTTCTCTCTGCTGACTTTTTTCTTGTTGTTTAATCACTAAGTAATGTATGACTCTTTTGAGACCCCAATGACTGTAGCCTGCTCCTCTGTCCGTGGGATTCCCCAGCAAGAATACTGGAGTGGGTTGCCATTTCCTTCTCCAGGGGATCTTCCCAGACAAGAAATCAAACCCGAGTCTCCTGCGTCTCTTAATTATAGGCAGATTCTTTGCCACTGCATCACCTGAGAAGTCCCTGTTGACTTGTTAGACATCATCTATTTTATTCTTCTTTTAGTCGTTACCCTAAAGATGGAAACATGCATGCTTCATCTATTAGCTCTACTGTAACTGAGTACCATGTAGGTACCTTGAACTCTTCTGACCCTCTCTTGCATCTTGTGTTATTGCTGTGATATATGTTAATTCTACATATATTTAAAACCCTGTGAGTATCATTATTGTTTTATATAGAAAAAACTCATTTGTGGTTATTCACTTAGTTATCCCTTCTGTGCATGTAATTGTCTCATGAATTCACTTTTCCAGGTTGGGGTAATTTTCCTTTTGTCTGAGAACTTTTTAATATTTATGCGTGTGTGTGTGTGTGTTGTTGCCATGTCAGTTTTTTCAGTTTGTGTCTGCAAAAATTTTTTTTGGCCTTCCTTAAAAAAACAACTTTATTGAGCTTTATTTACATACCACTAAATTTGTGTTTTAAATACACAAGTCACTGAATTTTAGTGTATTTGCAGAGTTGTACAACCGTCACCACAAGCTAATATTAGAACATTTCCATCACCTTTGACAGAAACCTCCTGCCTATTTAAAATCACTCCTCTAGTATTTCCCCAGTGATCCAGTGGCTAAGATTCCAAGCTCCCAATGCAGGGGGCCCAGATTCGATCCCTGGTTGGGGGCACTACGTCCCATATGCTGCAACTAAAATATACTGCATGCTGCAACTAAGACATGGCACAGTGAAAGAGAGAGAGAGAATGGAATACAAAAAACAAACAAACAAAAAACCTAACTTGTCTTTAAAAAAACCTAACTAGTCTTTAAAAAACAAATGAAGTCACTCTTAGTTGCCTCTTCCAGCTCTCGGCAGCCACTAATCTACTTTGTGTCTCTAAACATTTGACTTTTGGGGACATTTTGTGTAAATGGAATCACACAATATGTACCCTTTTGTCTCTGGCTTCTCTTAATGAGCATGATGCTTTTAAGGTTCATTCATGTTGTGCTGTGGCTTAATATACCCATTGTAACGATAGGCCACGTTTTATCATTCGATAGTCAATGGACATTTGATTGCCTCCTTTTTCAGGGATTTTGCGTATAAAGCGGCTGGAATGCTTGTGTATAGGTTTTGTGCAGATGTATGTTTTCATTTCTCTCGGGGATAAAACTAGGAGTGGAGTGGCTGGGTTAGTCTGTGTTTAAATTTTTAAGGAATTGTTGGCCTTTAATTTCAAAGTTATTTTCTTTTGCATCACAATTGTAATTGGTAGTTATTTTATCTTAGCACTTCATAACTATTACAGTGTCTTCTGTCACTTCTGTGAAAAAGTCTGCTGTCAGTCCTGTGAAGGCATTTTTCCCCAATTCTAGAATTTCTATATATGATTGTTCATGGATTCCAAATTTCTGGTGGAATTTTTCTATCTTCTTAAATATATATTTGTTAAGCCTTTTCTGATACCTCCAGTATCTGGATCACCTACGGGTCTGTTTCTATTGCCTATTTTTCCTGGGGCTGCTGTAATGAATTGCTACAAACCAGTGGGGGAAGTGCCAAAAAACAATAGTATCTTACTCTTTCACAGTCCTAGGGGCCAGAGGTTCTGAATCAAAGTGGAGACAGGGTAGCATTCCCTCCAGGAGCTTTAGTGGCAGTTTTGCTTCTTGCCCCTTTAGGCTTCTGGTGGCTGCTTCCCTCCAGTCTCTGTTTGCATGGCCACATGGCACACACATTTCCCTCTTGTGTGTCTGGAATATATGTGCTCCAGGGTTTAAAGCTATGTTGGGAGGAGAATTGGCCACCTGTAAGTTATAATGGAACAGAAAATGTATGATACAGACATACATGCTTAGTTGCTTCAGTCATGTCCAACTCTTTGCAACCCCACGGACTGTAGCCCACCAGGCTCCTCTCTCCATGGGATTCCCCAGGCAAGAATACTGGAGTGGGTCGCCATGCCTTTCTCTAGGGAATCTTCCTGATCCAGGGATCGAATCCGTGTCTCCTGCATTTTAGGCAGATTTTTTTTTTTATCAACTCAGCCATCAAAATGTATGATACTATATAATAAATATATTATAAAATTAAAATTATTTTAATCCTGAGCAGGAAACAGTTATTTCTTTATAAAACTGAACTGTCTTGCACATGATTCAACTACCAAAGGTAGGTCTTTTCCCTTTTGTTTAATTGAGAAATAAGTTGATAGGAAATATGGAGCATATTTTAGAAGGACATCTCAATGCTGCAATGGATTGTGGAGAACTGTGTTGAAGAGGGGCTGAGAACTTTTTGCCTTGACCTCTCTGTTCATTTTACCCACTCTTCCCAATATCACATCCAGCATGGTGAGATACACAACGTGGTGCTCTTAGCAGGGGTTCTAGACTCTGGCTGCCTCTCTCCAAGTCATTCCCACCCCACGCCCCCAGTAACTTACCTGTGCCTTGGTTTCCTCAACTCAAAACTGGGGGAATGCCAAGAAACCTGCTGACGGGCTTGTTGTAGGGATTAAATGTGGGCAGAGCATTAGGAAAATAGGCTCTCGACATAGGGTAAATGCTCAGCAAAAGACAGCAAATAGTTTCTGCATAATTCTAGGTCTTCTTTTTATATGAATATCCAAAGTCTTCCTTCAGTTCAGTTCAGTCGCTCAGTCGTGTCCAACTCTTTTTGACCCCATGGACTACAGCACGCCAGGCTTCCCTGTCCATCACCAACTCCCAGGGCTTCCTCAAACTCATGTCCATTGAGTCAGTGATGCCATCCATATGGGAAAAGGCAAACTGCAAACCACTTCAGTATTCTTGCCTTGAGAATCCCATGAACAGTATGAAAAGGAAAAAATCTTCCTTCAGAACTGCCAAACCCATCTACCATTCTTGGGGACCTATAGTGAAAACAAACTTCTAATTTAATGGAAAGAAAGGGTTAGAAAAGACAAAAAGCATGTAAGCACCTGCCTGCTACCTCCAGCCTAGGCTGCTATGTCAGGAAGACACCCGCTGCTCCCCTGACCCACCTGGCTGCAATCCAGGCCACCAGGCCTTCCTGGGTCTCCTCCTCTGCTGCTAATAGCTTCACCCTTCCCTCATTGGTCTATCTTAGTGGTGGTTCCGACCACACGAAATTTTTACAGTGTAGACAAGGACTTAATCAGGGTCCATCAGGAATTTGTGTTGTGGAGCACAGAGTTGAAATAGGACTCCAGGGCTTGGTTCTCAGGTCACTTGAGTGAACTTCTTTCTTTTCCACTTGAGCCAGGCATGCCCAGATCCTCCAAAACGATGCTCGCCTCAGAGACTTCCAGGACTGGGGTGAGGCCAGGAGGCATCCAGGCTCTCATTTCAGGGATGGTGGGGGTAATCATTGGAAATGTGAAGTTTAAGTCTGTGTATCACCCAGGATCACTGGGCTATTGGAGGCTTTAAAAGTAAGCCATAAATTCCCCTGACAACACAGGTTGGGTTTGTTTCTTCCTCATGACACAGTCCCATGAAATCAGGGAGGGTCTCCTTGGTAGGAGTCCCAGGTGGTCTCAGAGATCCAGGCTGCTTCCTTCTGCAGTACATCTTGTGGGCCCTTGCTTCTGCCCTATGTATCAGGGTACGGACCAGAGGAGTCAGGGCTCTGCCGGCTGCCCTCCCTTCCTGCACCTCCTCCTGCCCCTGCCCTCATCTGGATTGCTATTGGCTGGACCCTGTCACATGACCAGCCTGGGCTGGGGCTCAGTGATAAACAGTAGTTCCTGCCACTCTTTGCTTTGTGGTTTTTAACGAGAAAGTGCTGCTCTGCCGGGTACGGTGACATAAGCTTGTGGCTCAAGGAGAGGAGAGGGCATGTTTCCAGATTCCCAAAGAAGGAGGAGAAAGATCAACACCAGGAAGAAATGGGCTGGGCTTCCCTGGGGTCCAGTGGTTAAGAATCCGCCTGCCAACGCAGAGGACATGGGTTTGAGCCATGGTCTGGGAAGATTTCCCGTGCTATGGAGCAACAAAGCCCATGCTCTAGAGGCCATGCCCAGCAAAAGAGAAGCCACCTCTATGAGAAGCCTGCACAGTGCAACTAGGGAGAGCCCCTGCTTGCTGCAACTGGAGAAAGCCCCCTCAGCAACAAAGACCCAGTGCAGTCATAAAAAACACACTTATTAAAAAAAAAGGAATGGCTGAACCGCCCCCCCCAGATTCTTATGTTGAAGCCCTGAACCCTCAATTATCTCCAGTGTGTGAGTCACTCAGTTGTGTCCAACTGTGACCCCATACACTGTAGTCCACCAGGCTCCTCTGTCCATGGAATTCTCCAGGCAAGGTCACTGGAGTGAGTTGCCATTTCCTCCTCCAGTGGATCTTCCTGACCCAGGGATCGAAACCAAGTCTCCTGCATTGAGGTAGATGCTTTACCATCTGAGTTACTAGGAAAGCCCATAAGGTTAACTAACTGGAGTAGGTAGCCTTTCCCTTCCCCAGGGAATCTTCCCAACCCAGGGACTGAACCCAGGTATCCCTCGTTGCAGGTGGATTCTTTACCAGCTGAGCCACAAGGAAAGCAGTGTCTCAGGACATGACCATATTTGGAGCTGGGGTTTGTACAGAGGTGATTAAGTCAAATGAGGTCATTAGGGTGAACCCTGATCTAATGAGACTCGTGTCCTAATGGGGAGAACAGGTCAGGAGACAGACCCACATGGAGGGACGACCATATGAGGATGCAGGGAGAAGACAGCCATCTACACATCAGGGAGAGAGGACTCAGGAGAAGCGACAGCCATCTACACATCAGGGAGAGAGGACTCAGGAGAAGCCTCCGTGCTGACACCTTGATACTGGACTCAGGAATTAATGAGAGAATGGATTTCTGTTGTTTAAGCCACCTTATCTGTTGCACTTTCCCTATGGAAGCCTGAGCAGACAAGTATACACCACTGATGCTGACATCAGCTACATCAATTGTGAAATGTGCATCCTGTTCATGTCTGCTGAAAAAAGTTTGCCATTGTTCACCAGGAAATGTATTTTTAAAAAGAATCATGAGCCCACGGCTGTGATGCCTCCATGGCACCATCTCCTGGAGAGAATGTTCTTAGCTGGTGCAAAAATGGGTGCTCTCCAGATCTGGTTCCTCTCACCTTGTGACTGGTTGTTATTCTTAAGAACAGGAAGCAGGTACTCACAGGCATCTTCTTGTTGGTCAGGGGAAGAATCATCACCCCGACTTTGCCATTGTGCCTTGGGTCTCCTGGCCATGCAGCGTCCTGAGCTGAGCCTGACCCAGCCCTGGCATCTAGCCAGCCCAGCGCCCGGCTTGGCTCTGTCTCAGTGCTTAGGATGGGGCTGTTCTGAGTCAGTTCCCTATGATATTTGCTCCTGAATCAAAGAGCCACAGTGTTTCAGACCCCAAGCTTATCTCCATCCCAACCCTGTTTGTTTGTTCAGTTGCTCAGTCTTGTATCATTCTTTGTGACCCTATGGACTTCAGCATGCCAAGATTCCCTGTCCTTCATGATCTCCCTCAGTTTACTCAAACTCATGTCCAATGAGTCAGTGATGCCATCCAACCATCTCATCGTCTGTTGCCCCCTTCTCCTGCCCTCAATCTTTCTCAGTGTCAGGATCTTTTCCGTTGAGTCGGCTCTTCCCATTAGGTGGCCAAAGAACTGGAGCTTCAGCTTCAGCATCAGTCCTTCCAATGAATATTCAAGGCTTGATTTCCTTTAGGATTGACTGATTTGATCTCCTTGCTGTCCAAGGGAATCTCAAGAGTCTTCTTGGGCACCACAGTTCAAAAACATCAATTCTTCAGCTCTCAGCTTTCTCTATGGTCCAACTGTCATATCCATATGTGGCTACTGGACAAACCATAGTTTTGACTATGTAGATCTTTGTCAGCAAAGTGATGTCTCTACTTTTTAATACACTGTCCAGGTTTGTTATAGCTTTCTTCCAAGGAGCAAGCATCCTTTAATTTCATGGCTGCAGTCACTGTCAACAGTGATTTTGGAGCCCAAGAAAATAAAATCTGTCACTGTTTCCACTTTCCCCCCATCTATTTGCCATGAAGTGATGGGACTGGTTGCCATGATCTTAGTTTTTTGAAAGTTAAGTTTTAAGCCAGGTTTTTCACTCACTTTCACCCTCATCAAGAAGCTCTTTAGATCTTCTTCATTTTCTGCTATTAGTGTGGTATCATCTGCATATCTGAATGATCCCATTATCTAGCCATCCATGAAGCAGGCTGGCTGAGACCAGCAGACTCTCTGTCCATGGAGACAAGTGTTTGGGGCAGAGGCTTGGGGCCAACTCAGCAGGAGGGCCTGGCCCTCCATAGGGTACAGGCATGGCCTCCCTGGAGCCTGGTTCCTACTCTGCTGCCCCCACCCCAGCTGCAGAGAATCCAGTTTTTTTCTCTTGCACACAGTGGTCCTTTGAGAATTGAAGAAACCATCATGTACACCACCAAGGGTGACCAGAACTGTCCCAGTTTTAAAACAGAAAGTCCTGCCTGCTGGCGACCCCTCAGTCCTAGATGAATTGGGTTGCTGTTTCCCCTGAGTCAGCTTCTCTGGTTCATCACCACACAGCCTGCTGTCTGGGCCCCTGGCCTTCCTGTCCTCTTGTCTCTGGACATGTTCTGGAGCCTAGAACTGCCCCAGGCACTGGAGGGCCCAGCCCTGTCCTGGGCTCTGCAGAGGGAAAGAGCCCTTGCCCTCCTGACTGCTTCCCATCCTTTGGGTCCATCTTGATGTCACCTCCTCAGAATCGCTTTCTGCCCCCTGAAGATGTTATCCTGTTATTCTCTCACCAAACTCTGCCCCCTTTCCTCTTGGACTCACCATAACACACACAAAATACACGTGTTTTCACTATTTCCTCAGCTTCAGTCCTGTTCCATGACTGTGGGCATCACGGGTCTGTTTTCCGTCCTTGTCACCAGCACGAAGCACGGGGCTGGTGCTCTGAGGCATCTGGCCAGTACTTGAGGGGTGGGGGCATGAACCCTGATCCACCTTGGGCAACACTGTGCACGTCGTGGCTTCTCAGAACAAGTCCCGCTCACCCCAATCAAGCTGTAGTCATTCCCATCTCCCCAGAAACTTCTCTCCATCCTTTGCAGACAATCCTTCCTCACCTTCCACCTTAGGCCACCCCGGGTCTGACTCCTATCACTATAGATTCATTTTGATTCTTCTAGAGTTTTACATATGCTTGCATGCTAAGTTGCTTCAGTCATGTCCAACTCTCTGTGACCCTATGGACCGTAGCCCGTCAGTCTCCTCTGTCCATGGGATTCTCCAGGCAAGAATACTAGAGTGGGTTGCCATTTCCTTCTCCAGGGGACCTTCCCAACCCAGGTTTGGAACCTGTGTCTCTTACATCCCCTTCACTGGCAGGCACGTTCCTCACCACCACTGTCCCCTGGGAAGCCGAGTGGAAGATAATGTTGTGTCTTTTTCAGCCTGACTTCCTTGTCTCAGTGTCATTATTTTGTGGTTCATGTATGTTGCTATGTGTGTAGTCCATCACCCTTTCCACTGCCAAGTGGTGGTCACATGTGCCCGTTCATAGTTCCAGAAGACCCATGTATGCCCCCAGTGTGTCCACTGTATGTGTCCACCGTGCAATCATCAATTACATATAGATGCGCTGTGTTCACTGTGGGGGCTTCCTAGGTGGCACTGGCCCTGCTCGTGGTAAAGAACCTGCCTGCCGATGCAGGAGACACAGGGGGCGTGGGTCCCATCCCTGTGTCGGGAAGATGCCCTGGAGGAGGGCACAGCAACTTGCTCCAGTATTCTTGCCTGGAGAATCCCATGGACAGAGGGCCTGGCAGGGTGCAGTGTTCAGGGTCACAGAGTTGGACATGACTGAAACAAGACCGGGAGCTGACTGTGGCTCAGATCATGAACTCCTTATTGCCAAATTCAGACTTAAATTGAAGAAAGTAGGGAAAACCACTAGACCATTCAGGTATGACCTAAATCAAATCCCTTATGATGATACAGTGGAAGTGAGAAACAGATTTAAGGGCCTAGATATGATAGATAGAGTGCCTGATGAACTATGGATGGAGGTTCGTGACATTGTACAGGAGACAGGGATCAAGACCATCCCCATGGAAAAGAAAGGCAAAAAAGCAAAATGCCTGTCTGGGGAGGCCTTACAAATAGCTGTGAAAAGAAGAGAGGCAAAAAGCAAAGGAGAAAAGGAAAGATATAAACATCTAAATGCAGAGTTCCAAAGAATAGCAAGGAGAGATAAGAAAGCCTTCCTCAGCGATCAATGCAAAGAAATAGAGGAAAACAACAGAATGGGAAAGACTAGAGATCTCTTCAAGAAAATTAGAGATACCAAGGGAACATTTCATGTAAAGATGGGCTCGATAAAGGACAGAAATGGTATGGACCTAACAGAAGCAGAAGATATTAAGAAGAGGTGGCAAGAATACACAGAAGAACTGTACAAAAAAGAGCTTCACGACCCAGATAATCATGATGGTGTGATCACTCACCTAGAGCCAGACATCCTGGAATGTGAAGTCAAGTGGGCCTGAGAAAGCATCACTATGAACAATAGCTCTAGTTGAGCTATTTCAAATCCTGAAAGATGATGCTGTGAAAGTGCTGCACTCAATATGCCAGCAAATTTGGAAAACTCAGCAGTGGCCACAGGACTGGAAAAGGTCAGTTTTCATTCCAATCCCAAAGAAAGGCAATGCCAAAGAATGCTCAAACTACCGCACAATTGCACTCATCTCACACGCTAGTAAAGTAATGCTCAAAATTCTCCAAGCCAGGCTTCAGCAGTATGTGAATCATGAACTTCCAGATGTTCAAGCTGGTTTTAGAAAAGCCAGAGGAACCAGAGATCAAATTCCCAACATCTGCTGGATCATTGAAAAAGCAAGAGAGTTCCAGAAAAACATCTATTTCTGCTTTATTGACTATGCCAAAACCTTTGACTCTGTGGATCACAATAACCTGTGGAAAATTCTGAAAGAGATGGGAATACCAGACCACCTGGCCTCTTGAGAAACCTATATGCAGGTCAGGAAGCAACAGTTAGAACTGGACATGGAACAACAGACTGGTTCCAAATAGGAAAAGGAGTATGTCAAGGCTGTATATTGTCACCCTGCTTACTTATATGCAGAGTACATCATGAGAAACACTGGGCTGGAAGAAGCACAAGCTAGAATCAAGATTGCCAGAGAAATATCAGTAACCTCAGATATGCAGATGACACCACCCTTATGGCAGAAAGTGAAGAGGAGCTAAAAGCTTCTTGATGAAAGTGAAAGAGGAGAGTGAAAAAGTTGGCTTAAAGCTCAACATTCAGAAAACTAAGATCATGGCATCTGGTCCCATCAGTTCATGGCAAATAGATGGGGAAACAGTGGAAACAGTGTCAGACCTTATTTTTTTGGGCTCCAAAATCACTGCAGATGGTGAATGCAGCCATGAAATTAAAATAAAAGATGCTTCCTCCTTGGAAGGAAAGTTATGACCAACCTAGATAGCATATTGAAAAGCAGAGACGTTACTTTGCCAAAAAAGGTCTGGTTTTCCCAGTGGTCATGTATGGATGTGAGAGTTGGGCTGTGAAGAAAGCTGAGCACCAAAGAATTGATGCTTTTGAACTGTGGTGTTGGATAAGACTCTTGAGAGTCCGTTGGACTGCAAGGAGATCCAACCAGTCCATCCTAAAGGAGATCAGTCCTGGGTGTTCATTGAAAGGACTGATGCTGAAGCTGAAACTCCAATACTTTGGCCACCTCATGTAACGAGTTGACTCATTGGCAAAGACCCTGATGCTGGGGGGGATTGGGGGAAGGAGGAAAAGAGGATGACAGAGGATGAGATGGCTGGACGGCATCACTGACTCGATGGACATGAGTCTGAGTGAACTCCGGGAGTTGGTGATGGACAGGGAGGCCTGGTGTGCTGCTGTTCATGGGGTCGTAAAGAGTCGGACACAACTGAGCGACTGAACTGAACTGACTGAACTGAAGCGACTTAGCACACACTCATGTGTTCACTGTAAGTATCCATTGTACTATCTATCTACTGTGTCTGTTTAGTCATTTCAGTCATGTCTGACTCTTTGTGACCCTATGGACTACAGCCTGCCAGGACCCTCTGTCCGTGGGATTCTCCAGGCAAGAATACTAGAGTGGGTTGCCATACCCTCCTCCAATGGATTTTCCTCATCCAGGGATCAAACCTGCATCTCCTGTGTCTGGTGCATTGCAGGCAGATTCTTTACTGCTGAACCACCTGGGAAGCCCTTCTATTATGAATACATACATTATGTTCATTTTACGTAACCATCCACCCTATCTACTGTATATACCCACTGTCTATATCGATGTATTATTTGCATTGTATGTTATCTATTGCACAGCCCACTCATTGCATCTATTGCATGCATCTACCATCTACTCAAGGCTTCCCTCATAGCTCAGTTGGTAAAGAATCTGCCTGCGATGCAGGAGACACAGGAGATGCAGGTTTGATCCCTGGGTTGGGAAGATCCCCTGCAGAAGGAAATGACAACCCACTGCAGTATTCTTGCCTGTAGAATCCCATGGCAGAGGAGTCTGACAGGCTATAGTCCATGGGGTTTCAAGAGCTGGACACAACTTGGCGACTAAATCACTCACCATATACTCATATACTTGTGTCCACTGCATGTATCCATTATATGGATGGAACTTAGGCTATCATTCCCTTGTTGATAGAATTCTGGGTAATTTCCACTGTGGGGCTACTATGCATACAGTTAGTTTTAATGTTCACTTACACATCCCTGGGAAGACACATGTTTTCATTTCTTGGGTAAATACCTAGGCATGGAATAGCTTGATCCTATGGTGCAAAGAAATAGAGGAAAACAATAGAATGGGAAAGACTAGAGTTCTCTTCAAGAAAATTAGAGATACCAAGGGAAAATTTCATGCAAGGATGGGCACAATAAAGGACAAAAATGATATGGACCTAACAGAAGCAGAAGATATTAAGAAGAGGTGTCAAGAATATCCAGAAGAACTATACAAAGAAGATCTTCGTGACCCAGATAACCACGATTGTGTGATCACTCACCTAGAGCCAGACATCCTGGAATGAGAAATCAAATGGGCCTTAGGAAGCTTCACTACGAACAAAGCTAGTGGAACTGATGGAATTCCAGTTGAGCTATTTCAAATCCTTAAAGATGATGTGAAAGTGCTGCACTCAATATGTCAGCAAATTTGCACAACTCAACAGTGGCCAGAGGACTGGAAAAGGTCAGTTTTCATTCAAATCCCAAAGAAAGGCAATGCCAAAGAATGTTCAAACTATTGCATAATTGCACACATCTCACATGCTAGCAAAGTAAATGCTCAAAATTCTCCAAGCCAGGCTTCAATAATATGTGAACCGTGAACTTCCAGATGTTCAAGATGGATTTAGAAAAGGCAGTAGAACCAGAGATCAAATTCCCAACATCTATTGGATTGTCGAAAAAGCAAGAGAGTTTCAGAAAAATATCTACTTCTGCTTTATTGACTATACCAAAGCCTTTGACTGTGTGGATCACAACAAACTGTGGCAAATTCCTCAAGTGATGGGAATAGCATACCATCTTATCTGCCTCCCGAGAAATCTGTATGCAGGTCAAGAAGTCACAGTTAGCACCAGACATGGAAAAACAGATTGGTTCCAATTGGGAAAGGAGTATGTAAAGGCTGTATATTGTCACCCTGCTTATTTAACTTATATGCAGAGTTCATCATGCAAAATGCTGGGCTGGATAAAGCACAAGCTAGAATCAAGATTTCTGGGAGAAATATCAATCTCAGATACGCAGATGACACCACCCTTATGGCAGAAAGTGAAGAAGAACTAAAGAGCCTCTTGATGAAAGTGAAAGAGGAGAGTGAAAAAGTTGGCTTAAAACTCAATATTCAGAAACCTAAGATCATGGCATCTGGTCCCATCAGTTCATGGCAAACAGATGGAGAAACAATGGAAACAGTGACAGACTTTATTTTCTTGGGCTGCAAAATCACTGCAGTTGGTGACTGCAGCCATGAAATTAAAAGATGCTTGATCCTTGGAAGAAAAGCTATGACCAACCTAGAGAGCATATTAAAAAGCAGAGACATTACTTTGTCAACAAAGGTCCCTTTAGTCAAAGCTATGGTTTTCCTAATAGTCATGTATGGATGTGAGAGTTGGACTATAAAGAAAACTGAGTGCCAAAGAATTGATGCTTGTGAATTGTGGGTGTTGGAGAAGACTCTTGAGAGTCCCTTGGACAGCAAGGAGATCAAACCAGTCAATCCTAAAGGAAATCAGTCCTGAATATTCATTGGAAAGACATACTAGAGCTGAAACTCCAATACTTTGGCCACCTGATGAAAAGAATGGAATTATTGAAAAAGACCCTGATACTGGGAAAGATTGAAGGTTGGAGGAGAATGGGATGACAGAGGATGAGATGGTTGGATGGGATCACCAGCTCGATGGAGATGAGCTTGAGTAAGCTCTGGGAGTTGGTGATGGACAGGGAAGCCTGGCGTGCTACAGTCCATGAAGTTGCGAAGAATTGGACGTGACTGAGAGACTGAACTGATGGTGCTTCTGTGGTGGCTTGGATGGTTAAGAATCTGCCTGCGATACAGGAGACCCGGCATCAATCCCTGGGTCGGGAAGATCCCCTGGAGAAGGCAATGGCAACCCACTGCAGTATGCTTGCCTGGAGAATCCCACTGACAGAGGAGCCTGGCAGGTTATAGTCCATGGGGTCACAGAGAGTCAGACATGACTGAGTGACCACCCTTTCAGTTTCATGGAAATTTAGGCTTAACTTGAAAGAAAACTGTCAGATTGTTCCAGAATGGCTGCACCACATCAGCTGAGTTCCAGTTGCTCTACAGCCCTGTCAGCAATTGGCACGCTCAGTCTCTTTGATTTTAGCTGTTCTGACATTTTATTTTATTTGTATGGTCATTATTTTTCTCTTCTGCTTTTGAGCAGGATCTAAGTCTTCCTATCTTTCTCTTTGGTCTCCTTGTGGATGTGACATCAGCTCAGTCTGGGGCTGGGATGCTAAGACACAGCTCAAAGAGGGGTCTGGTCCTCCTGTTGGGGGCTCAGCCCCACTGGGAGCTGAGACTTGCTTTCAGGAGATGAATCCTGGGATCCCTGGTCTGTACTATCTCCTGCCTGGAGGAGGCAGGTAAACGCGCTGAGCCCAAAGGCCACAAAAGGCTCCAATAGAGAATGGGAGGAGGGGAATGACTTTGGTAGGGGACCAGGTATGTCCTGCTCAGGTCCAGGGCAAGGCAGTGCCTCGTTGGACATTCTTTGAGCCAGTCCTCACCTTTCCTGCACTGGGAGGTAGAGGTGCAGGGACAGGTGAGAGAGCCAGGCTTGGAGCAGATTCCCGCATTAGTCCACGGGCTTCTGTGAAGGGGCAGCTGTGGGAAGGGGAATAGAAATGCACGAGGAGAAGCCAGCTCTCCAAGTTTGGGTCCAGGACCTAATGCAGTGGCACGGTGGGTGCTGGAGACAGGGTGAGGCCAGGCAGCGAGTCCCTCAGGGCTCACCCGGGTGGCAGTGCCCAGGAAGCTGGGGCTTCGAGGAACTAGCTCAGAGTAGCCTGTGATTTGAGGCACTGCACCCTGTCCTGAAGGACAGAGGTGCACAGTGCCTTCCAGGGGAGTGTGTTGTAGGGGCGGGTCCCATCTAGAGGCATCTTGATTGGGATTTTCCTGCAGGGATATGCTTCCTGCTCCATGGACTATTCTAGAAAAGCTGTGGCTGCCGCCAGCATGTGTGTGTATGTGTGTGTGTGGAGGTGGGCGAGAGATACATACACCTCTTGCTTTATGACCAAGCTAGAAGCCGACCACAAAGCAAGGTCAAAGACAGCAGACCCTCACTCGTGACACTGCAACGTGGCAGGGAGAAGCTTGGGCCTCTGCTCGGAGCTCTGGTGTCTGTGGCTTAGCTGGGGCCCCAGCTGGTCTGTAACAAGCAGGGGCCTGTCTCTCCTGCCTGCCCCCTCCCTACCTGGTCCCCAGCAGTGCAGCCTATTTCATCATTTCTCTTTCCTAGACTCCGGGTTTGGGGACTTGCCTTCATTAAGTAATGATTATTTCAGTTTCCCTTTAAAAAAATTAATCAGAGACATCCCAGCTGCCAATGGAGGTCTGATCGGCTGTGATAACCAGTGTGCCCACATGGCAGTGATGGGATTCCAGCCCCGAGCACGGAAACTTGACATTCTTGACAGCCTGGAAATGTAGGATTTCCGTTTGGCTTGTGGTAACACTGAGGCAGCCCCAGAGACCCTGTCTCCTGCTTGGCAGCAGCAGCATCCCCGCCACCGGGGGCTGGCTGGGGTGAGCAGCTTCAGCAGCGGGGTGTCCTTCTCTGTTGGGCTGCCCTGCTCCCCCTTTCCCTCTCTGCCCTTCCAGGAAGCTTCCAGAACCCTCCTCGACTCTGGCCCACGGGCCAGGGGCCGCGGAGCCTGGGCCCCCGGCCAGCCTCCTCGGCTCCCCCTCTGCCCACGGAACTCACCGTTTCTGCGCTATCGTGCCCTCTATCGCCTTTGTGCAAAACGTAATCCACAAAATGCTTTCGTGGTAACCTTATCCGTCGCAGCCGGCGATAGCATCTCGCGGCCCCGTGACAGACAGGAACTCGCAAGCATGGAGTTAATAATGCAGACTTTCAGAAAAGGAGGCTGGCAGAGGGGGCCACGGCCGGGAATAAAAGAGGCCGGTGTGGCCGTAATTGGGACCATGTGAACTTCCTCGGAGGAGGATTAGGGGGAAGAGACAGGCCTTGCCCGCGAAGATTAGTTTCAATTAGATGGGCTGGAGGCGAAAGGCCGGGCTCGGTGGAAGATTAAAACAAGAAGGGGAAAGTTTCCGTGGCGGTGGCTCCGGGCCTGCAGCGCCCGGCGAGATCTGCTAATTGAAGGCAAAGCGTGCATGGCGTTCTTTGGGAAGAACTTGCGTTAATTGATTCGATGCCGGCTCTGCTTCGAGGCCTTCCCCTGGCTTGCCCCACCCCCACGCCCTTTCCAGTTATTCATTTGTGTTGGAAGCCACTTGGGGTGGGGCGGGCTGCGGTCCCAGCTGGCTGGGGGTAGCAGGGGGCAGTGGTCCCAGGCTGCCCTCGCTGGACACCGGCCCTGTCACTGGGGCTCGGTCCTTGGTAGCAGTGTTGATGCCGCTACAGGGTCTGGAGCACAGGGAGGGCTTCCTTCCTTCCTTCCTGCTTTCTTTCCTCCTAGGACAGGCAGAGGTGGGGGGACCTGGTCCTAGCTGGTGAGTTGCAGTTCTGCTCTCTACCCTGGTCCCTGGAGAGGCTCTGTGTTCTACGGTGGACCCTCCACATGGTGACCCGAGGCTGGTGCTGTGTCCTGGCCTGGGAGCTGGAAGCAGGTGCCAGGTGTGGCTGGGGTGTTTGCTTGCATGTCGGGGGCAAACCCAGCTGCTTTCTGGAACTTCCTGGGGCTGCTCCCCTCCAGGCCTTCAAGCACGTAGTGTGCGCGTGTGTTTTATAAATCCTTCCCATTGTAATGACAGCTAAATTATGGAAAATGCATTTTCACAGCTGGTGAGAAAAGCCATTAGCATTAATCAAGGACTAACCTCGTTGGGGATTCTCGGACTGAGTTTGTTGGTGAAGTTATGGACGTGCTCAACAGTCATTAATGGGATTCGTTCGAAATGGGGGCCGATCATTCATCTTTACACAGGGCTTGGGGAGCCTCCTTGCTCGGAGCCGGGGGCTGGGCTCACCGTGGGGCACCTTGAGGTCGCACGTCCTCTACCCTTTCCTGGGTGGGGAGGCCTCTGGTTTTGGGGACCCACTCACAACTGAGAGTCACATTTGTCTCAGGAGCCAGTGGATGCAGTCCTGTTGACATCTGTGGCCTCTTTGGTCCCCTAGCAGGGGACAGGCATCAGTGGAGGTCCTCGTGGTCCTGGTATCAGCTAGATCCACTCACTGGATGTGTGGCTGGAGCCTCAGGGTCCTCTAAGCCAGGGTGCTTGCCAGTCCCTTCAGATCCTCTGGGTCCCTGCAGCCTCTGACCTCAGTCTCCCTGGAGAACCTGGTATCCAGTGCCTAGTAGGTGCTGAGAGGTGCTGGGGAGTGAACTGTGAATAGTCAAGCCACTGGCAAGTTCTAGATTTTGAACAGTGGCTCCATTAAGGCCCTGTGCTGGGGTAATTTTTAAAAATTTTGATTTTGGAATACTTTTAGGTGAAAATTAGTTTACTATAAAAATTTATAAAATAATTTTATTTTAGAGCAGAAAATTTACAGAGTCTAGAGTTCCTGTGCAGCCTTCTTTCTGGGATACTTTCCAACCCCTCGTCCCTCCAGTGTAATTGCCAGAGGAACACCAGATGAGCTGAGACTGATGGGCCTTCTCCAGGACACTGACTGGTCCTCTCGCAGACCATCCCCACCCTGCCACCCTGTTAACATCACCACGAGCACATGACAGGGGATAACCCCAGCAAGACTTGGCAAGGGACCCCCGGCTCTACCCCAAGTCAGCTGTTACTGTTACATATCCACTCTGTGCCAGGACAGAGCCCTGCCCAGGCACTGGTCAGTGATTGTCTCCTAGTCTCATCAGGCCTGTGACAGCCCTGGGTCTTCTCTTGTTTTCTATGACTTTGTCAATCTCCTGGAAGATTGGTTGGCCAGGTGTCTGGAGGGTGTCCCCATTTGGGGCTTATCTGATATTTTTCTCAAGGTTAGATGGGGGCTGTGGGTTTTGGGAAGAACATCCCTGAGGTGTGGTGCCCCCGTCACATCCTGGGGGGCCCTGGGGTCACATGACATCACAGGGATGTTGGCCTGGATCTTCTGGTTAATTGAGACAGTGTCTGCCAGGTGTCAACTCTGTAAGGTTAGTATTGGGAGGGGCAGAGACTAAACGCTCTCTCCTGTGGGGCGTGTCCACACGTGGTCCTTCTTAGCCAGAACCATTGGTCCCTTCCCTTTATCTTTCTCTCCTTCCCTTCCTCCCTCCTCTTTCTTCCTTTTTTCTTGCTTCTGTTGAGACAGTCTGAGTACAAGTTGGAAAAGAATTTCCAGACACAGAGCACTTCAGAAGGGAGTGAGTTTATTAAGAACAAAGAGCAGAGATAATGTGGGCACTGCGAGCACAGCAGGCCTGGCAGACCTGGAGGAGTCGACAATTTTCATGGGTTAATAGCCAATTTTTGTAGCCTCAAGACAAAGGAAAGTCCTGCTGGGAGGGTGGTGTTAGGTGCTCGGTTAGGGTGCTGTATGGTGACTATCAGCGTGGGTGTGTTTGCCTTATTTGAGGTCAGGAAGCCTGCAGGTGATCATCAGGGGCTTTTGGCAGCAGTTACAACGGGACTCGGTCAGCCCCGGAGGTGACCTTGGTTCTGGGCTCTGCTTCTGTGGCCTTGCTGCGAGGCCTCATGCCTGTGGCCTCGTGGTAGGACTTAACACCTTCCCTTCCTTCCTTCCTCTCTTTCTTTCCTTCAATCATTTGTATCAGTGTGAACTCATAGATATCTATTTTATACTTTCAGTTACAATCCAATATTGTGGTATTTGTTTTGTGGCTCAAGCTTTCCAGCTTTGGCTGTTGGAAACTCATTCAGCTGACCCCATGTCCCTCTGACCTGCCCCATATTTGTGTTTTGTGAGCACTTTCTTAGTCTCTGCGCTGTGAAGTGCTCCGGGCATATCCAGTTCTCTGAGGACTCCTAGTTCCTTTACTAGAGAAAGAATTAGAAACCAAGATTTGGGTGCTGTGGTGCTTGTAGCTACTTGTGTCACTGCTGTGCCTCTCGGCAGACAGAACTAGGTAAGCTATGAATGTGTACCCACTGTGTATACACACATGTGTACTAACCTATGTACACACACGTGTAGTAAGCCTTGTATGCACATGCACGTGTGTACATATACATGTGCTGTGTGCTAAGTCACTCAATTGTGTCCGACTCTGCAACCCCATGGACTATACAGTCCATGGAATTCTTCAGGCCAGAATACTGGAGTGGATAGCCTTTCCCTTCTCCAGGGGATCTACCCAACCCAGGGACCAAACTCAGGTCTCCCACATTGCAGGCGGATTCTTTACCAGCTGAGTCACCATGGAAGCCCATATGCATGTAATCTAGCCCTCATATACATACATGTGTGTACTAACTCATGAATATACATGTACCTATAGCTGTTAGGGTGGTTTTTAAAGGGCTGTGGAGAGACCTGGACTTGCCCTGAGAGAGTTGGGGGTGGAGAGTCTGGTGTAATATATGCTGAGGGTCAGGGAGTCAGTGGTGACTCTGCAGGTGGGGATTCAAGCTGACCTTTGAGGGACAGGTAGAGGGAAGAGGTGAGCGTGATGCAGGTTCTGAGTGACAGAGAGGGCCAGGACTACGAAGATCTTCCAGGGTTTGATGAGTGGACCTCTTTAGTCCCAAGAATTAGGGAAGAGTAGGGCCTGAGTGGCCTCCACCTCTGTAGGCCTCTGGCCATTTAAGAGCAGCTTGGCCTCTGTCCTCTGCCCAGTGAGGACAGCAGTGGTGTCTAGGCTCCAACCCTGCTCTGGGTGCTGGTTCCTGTGGGAGGGGTGGCACCCTGAATTCTTGGGTCTGGCGGGCACCGGGGACCCCTGGGGCTCAAGACAAGCCTGGATGCAGGGCTGGGAGGCAGTGTCCTGAGTCGGGGCCTTGCCTGGGGTACTGGCTTGGCCACCTGCCCCTGGTTGGCCTTGGACAAATAGATATTTTCTTGCCTCTGTCTCCTCATGGGCAGATGGATGATGGGAGGGGGTGGGCAGGGCAGGGCACAGGGTGAAGAGTAACATCGGGCACACAGCTGGTGTCACTGTAACCAGCTCTGCTCCGGTCGTGGTGCTGTTTCCTGCCTTTGGCTGACTGTGGGGGGAGGAGAGGGTCTGCACCATGCCCGGGACCCCCACACGGCTGGTTCCCGCTCTCCATTCCATTCTGTTTCAGAGGGGGTAGGGGAGGTGGTTGGCCACACAGCTGGGGACGTGGGTATCACAGCCACAGCACCCACTCTGGAGGCCACCCCTCCCAGCACTGTGGGGGTCTGGAGGCCATGTGGCCAGGTGCACAAGCTGTCTGCAGGCACTGTGGGTTCAGGAACCACCAGGACCGCATCTCCCTTGGGGACCCCACTTCCCTTCTAGATGGGGAGGCTGGGA
>SJYQ01096311.1:328123-359586 GCA_006410935.1 Redunca redunca | reverse complement strand
GTTTAGCACAGATTATTATTTACAAAAATAATGCAAATAGGTAAAATCAATTCATTTAATATAAATTACATCTCCAGCATTTAATTATTTTTAAAATGAGAAGTATCAATTTTCATTCAACCTATTCAAGTGTTCATTCAGCTAAGGGAACAAAATAAGCTCTTAAAAATTCAAGACTTACGGATTAATATTAGAAACTTTCTCAGTACAATGCAAAGACAACTCTTCTTCTCTGAATTACATCATACAAAGACATGTATCACTTGCTTTATAGTTTAGAATCAAGTATAACTGGTCACTAAAATTCCTTGACAAAAATATCACTGTAACTATATGAGGCAAAGTCCTATAATAAGATGAATTTAATAATGGCCACATCTTTTCAAAAACAGAATACGGAAGTTTTCATTTTCACAACTATAAATTTGGTTCTCCAAAATCTGGTTCCCAAAGCCAACTTCTAAATGACATGGCAGAGGTGGGGCAGTAATGGAAACAAATGATTTAATGGAATGCTGAAGAAAAAAAGAATAATCATGGATTTTAGTTTGGAAAATACATCTGGCGTAACAGACACCTAGAAGTACGTAATAAAGCTTATATCAAAGTTTATTGCCCTCCAAAGGTAAAGGGCAGAGATTAAGAGGCAAGTAAAATGTAATGTTTGCTTTTAACAAAGCAGACTAATATGTTAAGTGTTAGGGTGGGAGAGGAAAGAACTCAAGAACGGGCAAAAGTTTCCTCTTGGACTTTCTACATAAACATCTATTTTAGTTTTGGACTGTTCACCAGTGTGCTTGAGTGATGGAGAAGAGGAACTCTGCCCATCCATGAAAATTCCCAGACCTTGTCCAGCTGCTCTAGAAAGGCAGCTTGTCCTTTGAGGTCCCTGGGGCTCCACAGGAGTAGAGAAGTACAGGGAAAGGGAATCCAATTTGCATAGAAAGCTGACCCTTTCTAACTGGGTTTTTTAGTGACCTAAGCTATTCAAATACCACCTAAAAGTACAGACTCTAGCTAGAAAACATGGATACGTATCTGTCTTGAAAATGCTTGTAAGAAATCATGATATAATCTCACGATCTTGTGACCCTGAAAATTCTCAGCTCCCTCCAGCTGTCTTTCCAAATAAAATCTTAAACAATACAGTTTAAATCCTTTACTGGGTTCTGAAATTTCTTCAACCAAATAGACGGAAGTTGTCTTACGTAACTTTCATTTCATGGGAAAATATGGGAATGTATTTGATATTACCTAGGTATGATCAGTGGGTGAACACCGTTTACCCCAAACCAAATGGTACTGCCTTCAGGGAATTGTCAGAAAGTCAAATGATATACCAAGAAAGCACATTTGTATAAGCAAAGCCCTTCAAGCACAGCTCGAACATGTTCTTTAAGAGGAGGCTCCAAGCCACTTGCTAATAATTTCAAGTGTGAGGCAATAGAAGTCTTTCTTACTTTACAGTCCAAAGCTTCTGAAGAACTTCAAGCACAATTTTATAACAAAACATATACTGCTCCTAAACACACACATATATGAAAAACAATGGAATGTTAATTGAGGACCAATATCCACTTTCAAAAAAGACATTTGTACTTTTTAACCACATAGTGCCTAAAAAGAGTGGCTTAACCTAAAAAGAAGTGCCTAAGAAAGGTTAACATTTAACCAAAAACTTCTTTAAAGCATCAGGAAGATAAACAATAATAATATAGTCTTTGGTCTAGAATTAGTTAACTGAACAGAGGGGAATCTGACTCAATGTCAGTCTCTTTGTATCTTCATTGGATGAATCAAATTTAAACTTTTTTAAGATGTAGCCTCAGATCTCCTAGGCAACCCTAGTTCAAAGGAAATACTTCATATCATTGAACATTGCCTTAAAAAATCATAAAAAAGATTTAGGGGTACCTGTTTGTTTTCGTTATCCATATTCTCTTGACCCTTCAATGATTAGTATAACTATTATCTGTGATATTTATGCTATCTTTTTTATGACATGCCAATGACTGATACTTTAGTTGCAAATAAATGTCCTAAAATTGCCATTCATAAATTTCTGGAAAATAACTTTAGATATGTTACTTAAATAACATGGCATTATGGACTAAGCATGTGTTTGGGCATTCGGAGACTTCAGTTTCGGATTTGGCTCTTACACTTGCTCTCTGATAAAACAAGCTTCATTGCTCTGAACTTGAGGTACGTCATCAGTAATGTCAGAGCACAACTTGTGTTTACCTCAAACAGTGAGAATTCAATGAAACTGTGTAGGTAAAAGAGCTTTACAAATTATAACGTGCTATACAATGTATGTTACAACGTAGTATTCATCTTCATATCATCAGTGTTCTTATGAGAATTTATGTGGTGTGACTTACCTTTGTTTGGATCATTCCATGACGCTGTTCTCTCATTTGGCCCACTATATTCATGATGTCGAACTGTAACAGGATGACAGTAATTTTTTATTATCCAGAGAGGGGGAAACACAAAACCCCCAGATGCCTAAGGAGTACGCCATACTTCTTTCCAGTAAAAGCTATCTCAAGATTTAACTGGCAAGTTCTCGTTTTCAGTCATAAGAACATGTACTATGCTTAACCTAGTCTAGTGGATAAGGAAGACTTGTTCAATGGGTTTCCAGGAAAAAGCAGGAAGCAATCATTTATAATAAGAAATGTTCTCCAAAAGAAATAACAACAAATTTGCCCCTGTGTGTACTTTTCTGTTCTCCAAAGGGGAACTTAAAGCAGCATTGTGATTCTGCAAGAGTCTGAAGCATAGAAACCTTTTCTGGCCATAACAGTAACACAGCTGTTTCTCATATAAAGAGCCCTCTCAACTCAAATGGAGACCCTGAGCAGCAGTTGGCCCAACCCCAGATTCTGCACCTGTGCATGGAGAACACCACCACCCAGTGTGGCCACTGAGCTGCTGCGGGTCTGCAAAAGGCTGTTGCTGGACCAAAGCGAGCTCAGTCCAGAAACGGGTAATGAGTGTTTAGAAAATCTTAATGGCAATCTGACAGTGGTGCAGCGCCAAGCAGCCTCATCAGTGGAACAGGATCTAGACCAGCTCAGGTGCTTGTTCAACTTGCTTGAAAAGTCACATGTGGTGCGAGCTGAGGACCAGTCATGTGCAGTAAGACCACACGAAATTTAAGGTTGGTCAACTGTCAACTATCATCCAAAAGTACATAAAAATCAGAGAAATGCTACGTATTCCTTTATTTTTACAACTTTTTGTTACTATAACTTAAAATTTTAATTGATCCTTTAAATATTTTTATATTGAAATAACTATAGATACATAGTAAGTTGCAAAAAATGTTCAGGGATACTGTGTATCTTTTCACCTAGTATTATACCACCCTATACAGCTCGAGTAGAATGCTGAAACCAGGAAATTGACATTGGTATACTTTACCAGCCTTTTCAGACTTTGCCAGTTTGACATGCAACATTCGTCAGCATAGCCATACATGTATTATCGTATACAAGTTATCACATGTGAAGATTCATGTAACTGCAACCACAACCAAGATGCATAACTATACCACCATAAGCCTTCCTCCTGTTATCTATTAGAACTACCCACCCACTCCAATCCTCAACCCTTGGCGACCAGTAATCCGTTCTGAATCTCTACAGTTTTGTTATTTCAAGCAGATTACATAATCAGTTCAGTTCAGTTCAGTTCAGTCGCTCAGTCATGTCCGACTCTTTGTGACCCCATGAATTGCAGCACACCAGGCCTCCCTGTCCATCACCACCTCCCGGAGTTCACTCAGACTAACGTCCATCAAGTCAGTGATGCCATCCAGCCATCTCATCCTCTGTTGTCCCCTTCTCCTCCTGCCCCCAATCCCTCCCAGCATCAGAGTCTTTTCCAATGAGTCAACTCTTCACATGAGGTGGCCAAAGTACTGGAGTTTCAGCTTTAGCATCAGTCCTTCCATAGAACACCCAGGACTGATCTCCTTTAGATTGGACTGGTTGGATCTCCCTGCATCATGTAATATCCAACTTTTTGAGACTTTTTGTCATTGCTAATTGCTTTGAGATTCATGCAACTTGAGTATATCAACAGTTCATTCCTTTTTGTTACTAAATAGTATCCCCTGGTATGGATGTGTTGAAGGACATCTAGGCTGTTTTCCAGTTTGGGGTGGTGATAAATAGATCTGCTATGAACACATACATACAGGTTTTTATGTGAACTGAAGTTTTCATTTCCATGGAATAAACACCCAAGAGTGTTATTGCTAGGATATATACCATATATGGTAAGATTAGTTTAGTTCTGCTTTTGTTTTTTGTTTAAGAAATTTAAAATCTATTTTCCAGACTGGATATACCATTTTACGCTCATTCCTATAAGCAATGCATGCTGCTGCTGCTCACTTGTGTCTGACTCTTTGAGACCCTATGGACTGTAGCCCACCAGGCTCCTCTGTCCGTGGGATTTTCCAGGCAGGAATACTGGAGTGGGTGCCACTGCTCCTCCAGGGGATCTTCCTGCCCCAAGGATCAAACCCACGTCTCCTGCATTGGTAGGCAGGTTCTTTACCACTGAGCCACTGGGAAGCATAAGCAATGTATCACTAATCCAGTTTTTTTCAAATATTCACCAGCGTTTGGTGTTGTCATTATTTTTCATATTGGCCTTTCTAATCAATATCTAGTGATATTTCATCGCAGTTTTAATTTCGTTTTGGTGGTGTTGTTCAGTTGCCAAGCTGTGTCCGACTATTCTCAATCCCATGGATTGCAGCATGCCAGGCTTCCCTGTCCCTCAGCATTCCCTGGAGTTTGCTCAAACTCATGTCCATTGAGTCAGTGATGCCATCCAGCCATCTATCTCATCCTCTCTCGCCCTCTTCTCCTTCTGCCTACAATCTTCTCCAGCAACAGGGTCTTTTCTAATGAGTCAGCTGTTTGCATCATGTGGCCAAAGCATTGAGCTTCAACATCAGTCCTTCCAAAGAGTATTCAGGGTTGATTTCCTTTAACATTGACTGGTTTGAAATCTCCTTGATTTCATTTACCTAAAGGCTAATGAAGTTGAGCCTCTTGTCATGTGATTGTCACTGATACATCCTTTTATCATTGAAATTCCATGCCTTTTGCCTATTTTCTAACTGAATTGCTTGCTTACTTATAAGTTTTGAGGTCTTTACAAATTCTAGGTGTGAGACCTTTGTTGGACATGTGGTTGCAAACAGTTTCTCCAGGTCTGTAGCTTGTCTTTTCATCGACTTCATAGGGTCTTTCACAGAACAAATGATCTTAGTTTGCTTTCTCCCTAATATTAGTGACAGCAAGAATGTATGCTCTGACTACCTGTTTTCAATACAACACTTGAAGTTCCAGGTAGTGCAATAAGACCAGATAAAGAAGTAAGAAACAAATGCATTGGGAAGGAAGAGGTGTGTGTCCCTACTCGCAGCTGGAATGATCATCTATGTAGAAAATCTCAAGGAATCTAAAAACAGAACAAAACAGGGCAAAAAAAAACCCTCTTAGAACCAGTAAGTGAGTTCAACAAGATCACAGGATACAAGATCAACATGAAAAAATCAACTGCATTTGTACATACATGTACAGACAATGAACACGATAGTAAAAACACCACCATTTACAGCTTGAAAGCGAACGAAATAAGATAAAGCTAACAAAACACGTACAGAAGCTGCATGATGAAAATAACGAAATGCTGATGAAAGAAATCAAGGAAGATCAAAGACCTAAATAAGGTGACATACCACATTCATACTGGAAGATCCAACATAGTAAAATTCATCAAGCTTTTTTTGTAAACATAGAAAAGCTAATTTTAAATTTTATATTGAAAGGCACAGACTTATAGTAGCTAAAGCAATTTTGAAAGAGAAAGAATCACTCACCCTGTGTTAAGATTCCCTGAATAGCCACAGGAATCCGAAGTGTGGTAATGGCAAAAGGATGGATGCGTAGACCAGTGAAACGGAATACGGAACTAGAAATAGGCCCCAAACAAATATTCAAAATCATTTCTGACAAAAGTGCAAAAGCAAGTCAGTGGAGGAAGAACAGCCTTTTCAACAAAGGAAACTTAACAGCTGGATATCTTTAGGCAAAAAAAAAAAAAAAGAAAACGTGAACCTTGACTTAAACCTCGGCCCTTATAAAAACAATTAACTCAAAATGGACCACAGACTTAAATACAAAGGTGAAACTACAGAACTTTAAGAAATGACATAGGGAAGATTCTTTAGGACCTAGGCAAGGTGAAGAGTTCCTAAACTTAACACCAAAAGTATGATCCATAAAAGGAAATATGGTAAAAATCCAACTTCATTGAATTTAGAAACCATTGTTTCTTGAAAGTCCGTTTTATAATTTATATTTTAAGATTAGGCAAATTGTGGAAATAAATTTGTATTATTCACTTTTAACCTTAATTTACTGATGCAAAAGAAGTGTCGCTGGGTTGTCTTCCCAAGAAAAGCACAGCTTCTCTGCATGTAGCTGCAGTGGTTAACCAAATAATAATAATGGAAGTAACTGCAAAGAAATGAAGACCAAAAGAGTTTATGTGAATTTTACCTAGAATTATGATTCCTCATATATTGAGTTTTAGAGCCATTATTGAGTGTGAATTGCTAAAACCACACTTGTATTAATTGCAAAGATGTACTGGCTAACATAGCAAAGAAACAATTAAAATTTACTTGTCACTTATAGAACAAAAGAAATAGGCTCCAAGACAAAAGAATTATTTTAAAGAATACCAAATTTAAAAGCTTACGTTCAATATTTCACATGAAACATAAATACTTTGCAGACTTAGTGCTTTGAACGGCTAAGATTAAAAACACACACACGACAGCCAGACGATGGTGACAGACATCACACTGAAAGTGTTTTATTGAAAATCTGGGTGAAGGTGTGGCAGAAAAAGATAAAGTCCCATTTTTCTACTGAAATCACAGTATGACAAATTCAGGGACTGGCTAGTGACGCAGAGCAGCACCAGCTCACGAAACAAAAGCAGCAAAGTATTTACCATCGCAACTTGCTGAGTGAAAGGTACTGCTAACATCATGATCCAGTATATATGTGATTCAAACATGAAGTGATACGAAGGAAGAATTTTTCCTTTTCTGTTTTATTACTGGCAATCACAATGAACTAATTTTAAATGGCACAAGATTGCTCATAAATATGGTTTTTCCAGTAGTCATGTATGGATGTGAAAGCTGGACCATAAAGAGAGCTGAGCACGAAGAGCTGATGCTTTTGAACTGCCATATTGAAGACGGCTCTTGAGAGTCCCTTGGACGACAAGGAGATTAAACCAGTCCATGCTAAAGAACATCAGTCCTGAACATTCATTGGAAGGACTGATGCTGAAGCTAAAATTCCAATACTTTGGCCACCTGATGCAAAGTACTGACTCATTCCCTGATTCTGGGAAAGACTGAAGGCAAGAGGAGAAGAGGACAGAGAATGAGATGGTTGGATGGCATCACTGACTCAATGGACATGAGTTTGAGCAAGCTCAGGGAGTTGGTAATGGACAGGGAGGCCTGGTGTGCTGCAGTCCATGGGGTTGTAAAGAGTTGGACATGACTGAGTGACTGAACTGAACTAATTTTAAATGGCATGAAAATGCAAAGTACTACATTGTCATCAAATGTAATTTGGAGCTTAAGTTTTGTGTAGGATTATGTTCTGATCGTAGAACTGCAATGACAAGAAAACAGTCTGAGACAGTCACATAGATTAAAAAATTTACCCTAAAAAATTTACCCCAAATTTGAGTCAGTTCTAGTGAGGTGGATGAACCTAGAGACTGGTACACAGAGTGAAGTAAGTTGGAAAGAGGAAAACAAATCATATGTTAGCGCATATATGTGGAATCCAGAAAAATGGTACTGATGAACCTATTCTATTTGCAAAGCAGGAACAGACACAGACATAGAGAACAGACTTGTAGACACAGTGAAGGAAGGAGAGGTTGGGACAAGCTGAGACAGTAGCCCTGAAACATGTACATTACCATATGCAAAACAGATAGCTACATGGGAAGCTGCTGTATGGCACAGGGAGCTCAGCTCGGTACTCTGTGACAGCCTAGAGCGGTATGGGGTGGTGGGTGGGAGAGAGGTTCAAGAAGGAGGGTACGTATGTATACTTATGACTGATTCACGCTGCTGTATGTCAGAAACCAATACAACACTGTAAAGCAACTATCCTCCAATAAAAAAAAGAATTTTTAAAAATAGTCTTGCTACCCAAAAAAAAAAAGCAAAACAAAAACCAAAGAACCCCTTCCAGATGAACCAGACAGTGTGTTTAGTGATATGGTAAGTATTTTTCGATTTTGTGAAGGTTAATGTGTTAAATTTTGGACTATTCACTTCTTTACATAATAATATGGTAACTGATAGTTAACTGTTGCTGTATGCTGAAGATGGTTAGAGGGGAAAGTTCTATCAAGAATGTTTCAACTACAGAACAATCTCAGTTTTTCGTCAAGAGAAGAGCCAGCTTGTTCCCAGTGTTTTAAGGATTTTTAAGCAAGCTTACTTAAAAATAAAACTGACTATAAAATAACAGGAAAAAGAAATCATTGTATTTTCTCAGACCTTCATATCCTTTAGAGTTATAATTGATAAACTAATCTTAAAATGTCAGTCACATCTGGCGGAAAAGCAGCTTGCAGCATGTAAGACTCTCTGTGTGAGCTCCACAACACACAAACTGGTCCGCATCCTGTTTACCAAGACCAGCCCACTGTCATGCTCTTGGATGTCTCTGAAATGTATCAAACTGCTTTGAAAGTTTCTAAATGCTTACTCTCAATTTCAGAAAACTTATCTCTCTGCAAATAGCAAACAGTCCCAGACGGGTGCTGGTCCAAGGCCACACTATGAGTAGCTCTGGGGAACAAAACTTCTGCAAAGAGCAGAGATGGGCATCAGCAAGGACACGGGACACCTCAAGCCCATATGGAAAGCCAATAAGGCAACAATGGGCGCATTTCCTGTCTCTGAACCATTTTCCATCTAAGCGCCCTTAACTGTAAAATACGTCACTATCTTACATACTGCTAAGAAAAACACTGTTATTTAAGCTGACAGATGACTTATTATAAAGCACATTTCGAGTTTATAAAAGGCATTAACGACAGGGGGAAAAAGTGCTCCGTAGAAGCATAAAATACAATATTTATAGTTTTTACAATTTCTATAAGTTATATAAAATAAGAACAAATATAAACAAATTAATTATGATGAAGACTATATAAAATAAAAATTATGCTAATGTATTTTCTGTTAAAAGGATAAAACAACATTAATCACAGGAACAGGTAACATCAGATTCATACTACTGAAATTTTCAGCATTTTTTAGTATTTTTGTCATTTTTTTTGACCACTTAGTTTATATTCATTGTTTGTAACAAAACTCTCAGTTTGCTTTGGGAAACCGTTACTTTTTTATTCTCAACATTATAGCCTAGAGTAGTCCTGACTGACTTTCTTGGACCAGTATCTCCCAAGGTGGTTAGTTTAAGGGAAGGGTTATAACTGAATCAAAAACAGGGAAATGCTGGGAGATACTGGCTCAAGCTTCTGAGAGGAAGAGACCCCCCTCTCTGTCCTTTAGAAAGTCCCTGGAAGAGGCCTTTTTTCTATCCCCGACATAATGCGACCTTAGGATGTAAACATGCAGAACGTATGCAACCAATTTGTTGTCACAGGGGAGACCTGGTCAGTGTTGGGGTGTAACTATATATACAGCCTGAGAGAGCAGCGATTAAGATAACCGTGGAATTTGCCCATCAGGGCAAAAGCCTCCCAGCCCTTGTTGCCTTCTGACTGAGCTGTGGACTTTCCTATTCCTTGGAGACAGGCTAAGAGGCAGCACCCTCCCCAACCCGAGTGCCTGCTAAGTAAACAAATGTCCTCCCGTCCTCACTTCTGCAGCCCAGGAAAGCAGTTCAGTAAAAGCAGGCCTTCCGCGGCACAAATGTAAAGTCATGTTCCCTAATTAATCAACCATAAAGGTAACAGTGAAATCACTACATGTCTAATTCTTGTGTCTATCTCTTAGCTGGTTCCAAATTTAGGAAGAAAGTAAAGAATTGTTAATGGTTGACTCAAACCCAGCAATATGATTATCCTTATTTTATGTAAGAGAAAACTAGATTTCAAAGAAAATGAGCAGTTTGCACAAAGTCACCAAAATCTAAAGTGTGTGGCAAACTAGCAGTCAGACCCAGGGACCTCTCATTAGCTCTGAGGTCTACTTTTCTCCCCAATGTGCTCACAGGCATGTATTTCTAGTCATTAAAAACAGACACACTTTGGGCCTTCCCCAGTGATGCACCGGTTAAGAATCCACGTTTTCACTGCAAAGAGCACAGGTTTGACCCCTGGTCAGGGCAGTAAGATCCCGCATGCTGTGCAGTGCAACCAAAAAATAAACAGGCCCACGTCACTAACATTCTTTAACAAGACTCTACAAACTGCACATGTGCGTGGAAGCAAGAAAAGAAAAACGAACTCACGTTTACTGTGCACTTGCTGCACTCCAGACATTGTCTGAAGCCTTCATTTGCTTTATGTGTTTAGTTTAATCCTCAGAACCACCTCCAAGAACCCGCAGCAGCTAAGTCAGAAGCAGGTATCCCAAGCTGACACGCTTTCTATTGACTCAGTTGCTCTTGAAGGCCAAATATTAGTCTCCAGCTATGAAAAGGCTGTTAAAAACACAGTGTTTACTAGCAGCCTCAGTTTAGCTGCTTGATTCACACACTTACTGAAAAGTTCTTCTCAATGGCACAGAATACAACATCCACACACAGGAACACCCCTGTCCGACCCACGCCTGCGCTGCAGTGAACAACGATGGGTCCTGTAAGGTGGCTCTTCCTCACGTAACGAACGTACTTTATAAAACCTTCTGCTGAGGTAGGAGTGCCATGGTCTGGCCAGTTGGTGAACTGCAAGTGTTTTACAAAGTGACTAGCTCCTGTCTGTGGGGGCGGGGGTGGGGAGGGAGACAGGGAAGGGGAGAGAGAGAAGAGAGATTTATCAACTTTCCAAATTAGAGACCTTCTTTTAATTTCTAATATGCCACAAATAGTAATAATAATGGCTATATGGCAATATAATAATAAAAATAAGACTACGAACAGGTAACATGAATTTAGGACTTACTCTGTAGGAACGGTACTAAAGACTTCACACGCATTATCTCATTTAATCCTCACATCCACCCTGGGGTAGCAGACACTCTGTTATCCTCATTTTACAGATGCAAAAGTAAGAATCTGAGCGACTGATAGATGTATGCTAGGTCAGGAGGCTCATACGTTTAGAGCTGGGACAATAATGTAGCCCTTCCAAGTCTAACGCTACCATCTTTCTTCTGCACCGTGAGAATGCAGAAGAAACCAAACAAACCAGGAATCCAAAACAGAGTGGAGACGAGCTAACATGTTGGGAATAATAGAGAAAAGCAGTACACGTTGGTTTAAATATTATGATGTGCTGTGCTTAGTTGCTCAGTCGCATCCAACTCTTTGCGACTCCGTGGACTGCAGCCCGCCAGGTTCCTTGGTCCATGAGATTCTCCAGACAAGAATACTAGAGTGGATTGCCATGCCCTTCTCCAGGGGATCTTCCCAACCCAGGGACATAACCGAGGTCTCCCGCATTGCAGGCGGATTCTTTATAGTCTGCGCCAGCAGAGAAGCCGAAATACGATACTAACTTTAATTAAAACAGGTAGGTGCTGTCAAGTTGCTTAATCGGGGTTTGATGGGAAGCAACCTCCTCTGGCAACCAGGGCAGGGTGGTTAATGACCATGTGACTAGACTTTGGTCCTTATTCTTTCGCTGAGCCCCCTGAAAGTGGAGTTATGGAACTCGCCCTGGGGTTGACAGATAAGATGCTTTGAGTTTACCCATCATTCTTCCAGAAGGTTCACCCCTTCCCTAATGTGGAAGCCTCATTTTACTTCAGCGGGCACTCTTGTGGAAAAATTCAGGAAGGATTTCTCACCCCTTCTCTACTTCTCCTTAATGCACCACTTTTTTTCCTAAGTTCCAAATAAAAATACCACTTTCTATGGTGTTAGAAAATAGAAAGACTCAAGCTTGAACCACTGGTACATGAAACTGGATGAGGCAAACGATGCTTAAAAATCGTGTGAAGGAACCAAGTTGAGGATAGGTCTCACTCCATCACGTATTTCAGGAATTAAATCTTTCCTACACTGTTGACCACTGAGAATTTCCACAAAGGTGGGCATCACTGCTTTCCTGACCCAGTACCATGAGGCAGACTCTTCAAACGTCAGCCCCATGGTTTTGAGGTCTGGGCACATCAGCCCAAAGGCCACCATTCTGGACCCCCTTGCCAACTCCACAGGTGGACCTGAGCATTTGAATCTTCTCAGACAGATCATTCCTCTGGGCCTCCCACCTGACCTATATTCTCCAAGCATGCTCCCCTTCTCCTGCCATAGCACATATCACATGCCATTTAGAACTGGTGTCTTCTGTCCCCACTAGACTGTAAGTACGCTAAGAGTTGAGACTGTGTCTGCTTTCTGTCTCCAGCATCTGACACAGTACTTGGTTCATATCAGGGAATCAAGTGTTAGGAGAGTGAGCCATCAGGCAAATCCTTGGGCGTACAGAGCAAACCCAGGGCCTCACACACAGCTAGCAAGCCTGACATCAGTGCCAAACATTATTATTCTTGGCCTCCCTGGTCATACCACTGTGTACCCTGATCCTCATACTCCTCAATTCTGTCTTTCTGTCTCTCTCCCGACTTTATCTTTTCAACATCTCCCTTCTCACTTAGACCCCCAGTTCAGTTCAGTCACTCAGTCGTGTCCGACTCTTTGCCACCCCACAGACTGCAGCATGCCAGGCTTCCCTGACCGTTACCAACTCCGTGAGCTTGCTCAAACTCATGTCCATCAAGTCAGTAATGCCATCCAACCGTCTCATCCTCTGTCATCCGCTTCTCCTCCTGCCTTCAATCTTCCCCAGCATCGGGCTCTTTTGCAGTGAGTCAGTTCTTCACATCCAAGAAGGTGGCCAAAGGATTGGAATTTCAGCTTCAGCATCCATCCTCCCAATGAATATTCAGGACTGATTTCCTTTAGGATGGACTGGTGTGATCTCCTCAGGCCCCCATGCTACAGGAAACTCTTGGAAGGCATCGTCGCGTCCATAACTGCGTCTTCTACTTCCTTGGCTTGCCTCCACGGGTACTGCACTCTGCAGCTCTCTCTAATCCAGGCCACCTATTCTGTGCTGCAGGCACTACAGAGTCTGGAGATTAGTTGCATACTCCTTGCTGCCCAGCACAATTTCCAATTCGTTATTTCTTCTCCTTGTACAAAAACTCCACTTCAAGTTTCATACCTCTTAACTTCGTCTTCTCATCACTATCACCGGAACCACAGATTCTGACAGGGCAAATTTGGGATCTCAACAGCCAAACAGCCACTCTAGCCTCACATTTTTATTTCTTCTCTCACAGAGGAGACCATTCATGTCTTCTAGTCTTCACAATGTGATTACTCCTTGGACTCACCATCACCTATAATGGCCAGTATAAAAAGCTCCCAGCTCTTAGATTCCAACATCATTTTCTGAGCAGAAACTCTTATGCTACCCCTTTATCTGTGCTTCACCTCCAACAATGTGACCAGATGGGATTCTGCCCTTGGCATCCTCTATTTCCTCCTAGCTGCTGATTCCATTCATCTCTGTAAGTTTAGACTGTATGACTGATTATCTAAATCATTCTCTTACCAAACTGTCAACTCCATTCACCCTTTGAATCTTGCCACATATCCTGAGCAACATCCCTCCCTGAAATCAGTCCCATAATCTCTGTTCAGGAATCCCATGGTTAGGGAAAAAAAATCGTCACATAGTTGCATATTTTATTGTTATTGCAAATTATGGGCTCCAACCTCAGCACCTCCAGCAACCTTTTCCTGATCATTCATTGCCTGTGCTCCAACCAACTTCTTTGGTGATGATTCTCATCACTCTTCAAGTTTCCGGCCTTCTCTCCTATAGAACACATGCATTACCTACTTGCTATCAAACCCACTTAGAGCAATGTAACATCGCTTTCTCCTATAAATCATTCCTTTGCTATTTTCCGAGTCTGTTAGAGCAAGAAATGAGTTGTTCTATGGATTACTCTAGACCAGTACTTCCCAACATTACTTTCTACAAGGACGCAAATGCTCTGTATCTGTGCTGCCCATATGGGGGTCACTAGTAATATGTGATTAAACACTAGAAGTATGGCTATTGCAAGTGAGGAACTAAATTTGGTATTTTATGTAAGTTTAAATAATTTAAATCTAAAACAGTCAAATGTGGCTATCACACTGGACAGCATAATTTTTGAACACTCCTTATAAGTCACAAGTCATAAGTCATAAGTCATATAAAGTCTGCCAATTTTATCGGAAAAGCATCAAAGTCTTTGCTTTCCATCGAATTGCTAGTTGCCCTATACCCTTCTTACTAAAATTCTTCAATGTCTCCTAATTATCTTCACAATAAAGTTTGTGATCCTTAGCTGAAATCCAAAACATTTCCTGTTCTGGCTTTCTCTACTTATTTTCTATGCTGCTACTGCTGCTAAGTCGCTTCAGTCGTGTCCGACTCTGTGCAACCCCATAGACGGCAGCCCACCAGGCTCCCCCATCCCTGGGATTTTCCAGCCAAGAACACTGGAGTGGGTTGCCATTTCCTTCTCCAATGCATAAAAGTGAAAAGTGAAAGTGAAGTCTCTCAGGCGTGTCCGACTCTTCTCGATCCCATGGACTGCAACCCACCAGGCTCCTCCATCCATGGGATTTTCCAGGCAAGAGTACTGGAGTGGGGTGCCATTCCCTTCTCTGCTTATTTTCTTTAGCCTCATCTCATCTCTCATTTCTCCCTAGCATCTGAACTTTTACATTCCAGAAACTCTTCACTACTTACATCTCTCTGTACATATGCCCCATGCTATTTTATACCTTCATATCTACTTACTGTTTTCCTTTTTCTCACTTGGGTAAATTCTCAATTCATATGTCACTTCCTCTAGCAAATCGTCTGTCCAAACCAAAAGAGAACCTCCTTTCTGCACCCCATACAGATCTCAGTATTACCACCCACTGAGCACAGTAACAGCAAGTACCAGTGAGTGCACCGAACAATTTGCTATCATGCCCAGCCCAGCGATTGTCAGCATATCTTAAGGACTTCAGCGTATCTGTCCCTCTCAGCAGAGGTAGCCAAAGTACACCCCAGGATTAGGTGCCTTCCAATACTCCTTCTCAACTGCCCCAACTCCCCTTTCCAGTTATTCCGTCTCTCCAGTCAGAGTTTGGAGGCAGAAGAAGAACGGCATTGTTGTAGTTGCCGGTACCAGGGAGAAGTAGAGACAAGCTACTTTAAACACGTGTGCCCAGCTACAGCCCACCTTACTCCTAACTTCCTATCCTGACATGCGTGCATATATAAGGAAAGACATATCTAATGCTGATTTCATTTTTGAACTTACAGACTTCTTGACAACTTGAAACATTCGAATGATGAAATACCGAAGTATCTGGTGGTTCTCCAGGAAGATACGACAGCTATTCAATTCCAAAGGTTTCTTCGTAGAAATAGGCCAGTAATGGTGGCATTTGGTAACCCCACCTTCTTTCTCTTTGGTTATCATGGCAATAACATTAGAGTCATTTTCCAAAACCATTTGCCAAAAGTCATTCGTGGTAGTTGGCAGTGGTCCTTGGGTAGCAATATAGTGATACTCTGCTCCAGAGTTGGCTATTTTAATATAACTGGCATTGATGTAGTCCTTGTTTTCTCCAAGAGGAACACGTGTTGAATCATCTATTACAAAGACAGAAACATACAGTAAAGGAAAAGCGGGATATGCAATACACACAGATTTCATGAAACCATTTCACAAAAGTAAATCTATTTATCTCTTTGACTAACAGAAAAGATGGCATAGGAGTTTCTAGAAATATACGATTAGGGTAAGGTTTTTTTAAAAAAATCAGTTTCTACTAAAAAGAGAAGAATGCCATCAGTATCCAGACACCTTGAGAGATTTCTGTTACAAATGGCACAAGTAGGAATAGGCCAGGGGAGGTATCTCCTAGCCTATAACTGAACCCAGCAAAGGAGGAGCCCTCTGAAGGAACGAGTGAATGAATGGCATTCTCCTACAAATCCAGAGAACCTGAAAGCTCAGAGCAGCAATGGCCAGAAAGGAACAAATGCTTTTGGGGAAAAAAAAAAGATTGGGATAGTTAGTAGATACAAATTCTAGGATTATTAGAATTCTATCAACTCCCTGCATACAAAGTCGCCATCTTTTACGTCCATTCTCAGCTTTCACCTGGTGAAGTAGCATGCTCATCAAAGCAAAAGTGTTGTGGCAAAAGGATGCTACAAAAGGGGATTTGCTCAAAGTATGGACTATTATTAACAAATACTAGAGGGGAAAAGCCAATTATGTGGCTCAGTGGCCCAGGAACTCTCTCTTCACTTTACATAGACATCTGGAGCTCTGGGTCCACCACTGCTCCCACAGAGAGAATAAAAAGAGGATCTTTCCCTGCCACGCAGTGGTCTCACCAGCAGCTCCTCCCTAGTACTCAAGTCAGGAGGCCCACTCATCTACCAAAAACACTATGACAAAGATCTCTGAACAGGGCTTACACCAGTTCTGACAGAACCCTTCTCAAATTCAAAAATAGCAAACATAAATCTCTCCTTGTAAATATGAATAGACAAAACAATCACTAGATATATAAAGATACCTAGACCACCTGACCTGCCTCTTAAGAAATCTGTATGCAGGTCAAGAAGCAATAGTTAGAACTGGACATGGAACAACAGACTGGTTCCAAATAGGAAAAGGAGTACGTCAAGGCTGTATATTGTCACCCTGCTTATTTAACTTATATGCAGAGTACATCACGAGAAACGCTGGGCTGGAAGAAGCACAAGCTGGAATCAAGATTGCTGGGAGAAATATCAATAACCTCAGATATGCAGATGACACCACCCTTATGGCAGAAAGTGAAGAAGAACTAAAAAGCCTCTTGATGAAAGTGAAAGAGGAAAGCGAAAAAGTTGGCTTAAAGCTCAACATTCAGAAAACGAAGATCATAGCATCCGGTCCCATAGATGGGGAAACAGTGGAAATAGTGGCAGACTTTACATTTTTGGGCTCCAAAATCACTGCAGATGGTGACTGCAGCCATGAAATTAAAAGACGCTTACTCCTTGGAAGAAAAGTTATGACCAACCTAGATGGTATGTTCAAAAGCAGAAACATTACTTTGCTGACTAGGGTCTGTCTGGTCAAGGCTATGGTTTTTCCTGTGGTCATGTATGGATGTGAAAGTTGGACTGTGAAGAAAGCTGAGTGCCGAAGAATTGATGTGCTTGAACTGTGGTGTTGGAGAAGACTCTTGAGAGTCCCTTGGACTGCAAGGAGATCCAACCAGTCCATTCTGAAGGAGAGCAGCCCTGGGATTTCTTTGGAAGGACTGATGCTGAAGCTGAAACTCCAGTACTTTGGACACCTCATGCGAAGAGTTGACTCACTGGAAAAGACTGGGAGGGATTGGGGGCAGAAGGAGAAGGGGACGACCGAGGATGAGATGGCTGGATGGTGTCACGGACTCAATGGACGTGAGTCTGAGTGAACTCCGGGACATGGTGATGGACAGGGAGGCCTGGCGTGCTGTGATTCATGGGGTCGCAAAGAGTCAGACACGACTGAGCTACTGAACTGAACTGAACTGAGTACTCCACAAAAGGATGCCATTCTGAGAAATCACAGAAAATGTCTTCCTTTCTATAAAAGAATACTTTAAAAACTCTTATTTGTATTTTAAATGAAATCTGAACATTGTTTTATTATTTAAAAGGATGATATACATATATATGTCTGTTTATTGAGATACATTTGTTACATTATTAAATTACAGAGGAGGTAAAAGAGCATTAAAGTGAGATCTTTCATCATATCGATATATATATGCACATATATCATATATAAGAGCTTCTCTGGTAGCTCAGAAGTAAAGGATCTGCCTGCCAGTGCAGGAGATGTGGGTTCGATTCCTGGGTGGGGAAGATTCCCTGCAGAAGGAGATGACAACCCACTCCAGTATTCTTGCCTGAAAAATCCCACGGACAGGGAGACTGGCAGGCTACCGGAAGTCCAAGGGCCACAGAGAGTCCTACACAACTGAGCGCAACACAGCCCAGCGTTTATCCAAACGCCGCAGGGGCTTTCTTATCACCTAGCTTTTACAGGAAGACGCACCGTTTAGCAGTAGGAAGCAACTTTTTTATTTTCAAAGGGGGAATTTAATAAGTAAAAATTAAACAATCTAAAGTATTAAAGCTTGCTTTCAAATAAAAACCACAATTTATCAATTAAAAATCACTAAAGTGAGAAGAAAACAGGAAAACAAATTAGTGATTTAGAAAACAGCTTAAGGAATTGTCCCAGAACCAAAAAAATATATATATATAGATGAAAAAAAGGACAATAATTATTAAAATACTGAAGGATGCAGAACATACAAGGGAAGGATTTCAGAAACGAGCCACAGAACACAGGCATACCTCGGAGACCACACAGGTTTGTTTCCGGACCACCACAACAAAGGGACTATCGCAATAGGTAAGCCACGTGAGTTCTGTCATCCCCTAGAGCATATAGAAGTTATGTTTACACTACACTGTAGTCTAGTAAATGTGCAATAATAACACTGAAGTGAAGTGAAGTCGTCCAGTCGTGTCTGACTCTTCGCGATCCCATGGACGGTAGCCCGCACCAGGCTCCTCCATCCACAGGGTTTTCTAGACAAGAGTACTGGAGTGGGTTGCCATTTTCTGCTCCAGGGAATCTTCCCGACCCAAGGATCAAACCCAGGTCTACCACACTGTAGACAGACGCTTTACCATCTGAGCCACCAGGGAAGTCCAATAATAACATTATGTTTATATAAAACAAAGTACATATTTTAATTTAAAAAATACTCTACTGCTAAAAAAAAAATGCTAACCATCATCTGCGCTGCAGCAAGCTTAATCTTTTTGCAACAGTAACGTCACAGACACTGATAGTAGACTACTGTAACAGACACAACAATAATGGAAAAGTTTGACACATTGCAGAAATTACCAAAATATGACACAGAGACATGAAGTGGGCTGTCGGAAAAATGGTGTTCAACACAGAGTTGTCACAAACTTTCAATCTATTAAAAAAAACACAGTATCTGCAAAGTACAATAAAGCATAGCACTAGAAAACCAGGCATGCTTGTATTTAGCAGGAAAGAAATAGCTGAGGCGGCCATAGGAGAAAGGTGGAGGTGGTGGTTGAGTCTCAGTTCCTCAAAAAGAGAATTTAGCACAAGCACACAAGCCATGCATCACCTCATCTGAACTTCAAAGCGTCCTTTCAAGAGTCATGTTATTATTCATGCCTTTCAGATAAGGAATCTTTACTCAAAGCTCCTAAGTCATTTGTTCCTTATTATGCAGCAATTCTTCTAGACTCCGTAATCTACAAGTAATTCCACAATTTGCTGCCCTTCGAGGAAGACTCAAGTTTTCAGGTGGAAGGTCCTTACCAAATGCCGGATGCCATTCATGAAGAGAGCCACTAAGACCTTGAGACCAGCAGAGCATAAGGTTACGGTGACAGGAAGCAAAACCTGTGAACAGTGGATCACTAGCGGTAACAGTGTGGAGAAGGCAATGGCAGCCACTCCAGTGCTCTCGCCTGGAAACTCCCATGGATGGAGGAGCCTGTGGGCTGCAGTCCATGGGGTTGCGAAGAGTCGGACACGCCTGAGAGACTTCACTTTCACTTTTCACTTTCATGCATTGGAGAAGGCGATGGCACCCCACTCCAGTGCTCTCGCCTGGAAACTCCCATGGATGGAGGAGCTTGGTGGGCTGCAGTCCATAGGGTCGAGAAGAGTCAGACACGACTGAGAGACTTCCCTTTCACTTTTCACTTTCATGCATTGGAGAAGGAAATGGCAACCCACTCCAGTGTTCTTGCCTGGAGAATCCCAGGGACGGGGGAGCCTCGTGGGCTGCCGTCTATGGGGTCGCACAGGGTCGGACCCGACTGAAGCGACTTAGCAGCAGCAGCAGCAGCAGCAACAGTGAGGCTTCCCTGGTGGCTCAGACGGTAAAGAACCTGCCTGCGATGCAGGAGACAGGGGTTCGATCCCTGAGGTGAGAAGATCCCCTGGAGAAGGGAATGGCTGCCCACGTGACAGTCCATGGAATCACAAAAAGTCAGACCCAGCTGAGCGACTTTCACTTCCAGCTTTCACCTCAGAGGTGACAGCGACTGGGGCCACTCCCACCTCCATCCCTTGACTCCTGACTCCTGGCTGTGGCAGAAATAGCATCATGTATTGGACCCAAATGTGGAGCAAATATGACCTCTTGGTGAATGAACACTGCTCCAACCCTGTGAGGTACTGCCACCTAGCTGGCACTGTTACTGTGTCTACAAAAGGTCATTCCATTGCTATATCAAGCCAGCTGCCTCGGAATGATGAGGAGTGTGTCAGGACCAGAGAATTACATGATCGTGGGCCCACTGCCACAAATAATTTGCCTCTACGTGAGTTCCCTGATCAGAAGCAAGGCTGTGTGGACTGCCATGGTGGTGGTCAGGTATTCTTCAGGTCCACTGGCAGATTTGGTAGAAGTTTGTATGCAGGGAAGGCAAATCCATATTGTGTCTATTTTAGTATGCAAAAAAGCATTGTTCCTTCCATGACAGAAGCAGTTCAGTGTAATCAACCTGTCATCAGGGAGCTAGGGGGCTGATCACGCTTGGAAATGCTGTCACATTAGGGCCTCAGTGTCCGTCTCTGCTACTGGCAGATTGGGCCCTCGGAAATGGCCACAGCAAGGTCAGCCTGGTGAGGAGAAGTCCACGCTGACGAGTCCATGTGCAGCCTCTATTCCTGCCATCAAATCTACCTTACCCATTAATCCATTGGGTAATGACAGGAGTATTTGGGAAAGAGGCTGACTAGTATCCACAGAACAGGTCATCCTATCCACTTGATTCTTAAAACCTCTTCTTAAATCACCCTTCAATGAACGTTCACAAAAGACACAAATATATTCATGTTTTTGCCCTTTCAGAGAGATCTATACACACTTCTCTCTCCCAGATTTCCTTGTGATCAACTTCCTAGCTATGTTTCTTCTAAGTCTCTGACAATCCAGCCAAACAACTGACTACAGCCCATGAATTAATAAAGATTTGTACCTCTGGCCATTTCTGCTTCTGAGCACAATGAACAACCAAGGACGCTGCTTAAAGTTCTACCAACTGGGAGGGTTTCCCTTCACCACTGTCTGTCAGGCATGTCCCAGAAAAGGCCCTGTGGTGCAGCTGCTCTCTACTTCTGGGGGGTGCCTGCACGTCACGCAGACCCATCTGTCACCCGGGCCCAGTGTTCCCGTCCTTGGTCAACTGATCGTAGGGAACCCGTCATGAAGCCACAGGTGCAGGCTGGGAAAGAGAAGGTCATGCAGCAGAAGGGGGAGATTTTGGCCACTTCATGTAACTTATTGGTGCCTTCCGAGCTTTTAGGGGAATTATGTCAGTAGCTGCTGTGAGTAGATGGGAGTAGAGGCAGTGAAGAGGACGGAGACTGGCTGAGGGAGAAAGCAGGCTCGATCTAGGCTAGTGGCGTTTGCAATCAAGAGGTGTGCGAGGACGCTTGCGGCATTGAAGGCAGAATTGGAAGGACTTGGTGACCACTTTGGATACTGCAGGTGACTCGCGTTCTCTGGCTTGAACAAACGAGTGGTTAAACTAAACAAGATACGGGATAAAGAAGACGGTCATTTTGTAGGAATAAAAATGGTAATTTAATTTGGGAAAATTTTTTTGACTTTGAAAGGAATGTGAGGCATAAAAATGAGATGTCCATCCTAAGAGTAAAATTGTGTTGCTTTCTTTCTGCTCTTTGGAAGGTCTGAGCCAGATGAATCTGTGACTGGGTGGGGAAGAGACTAGCCCCGGAAAGCAAAGAGTAAGTCTTCGGCAACAATCAAAGGGAAGCCTCCTGTCGGAGGGTAGATTGGAAGCTTTCTTTTTCGGGACAAAGGATATAGATAGTACTATTGTATTTGTGTGTCTCAACAAAATGATCAGGGAAGGTGGTAAGGGCTTAGGGCAGCAAAAGTGAAAGAGGTCTCAGAGCACTAAACCTTCGGTTTTAGATGCAACAACGCATAAGATGTTTTAGAAGTAGTAATGCGTAAGAACAGGGTTGAAGGACTTGTGAAAAGAGTCCTGTGACAGTGAGTGGAAGATTTACCTGGGATAGAAGACTTGACCTTCTTCATGATCTAAGATAACCAGGAATATGCCCAGGTCACCCAGTGCTAGTTTCTAGAGTTCTTCATCATGGTCACAGGTCAAAATGGCTAATACTGAAAGCCACACAACCCACTTCTTACCTTTTATCAAATGTAGATAGGAAAATAATTAAAACCATCGTTAGCTTACATGGAAGAATATCTCGGTATCTATTTTTGTCTCTGTTGTGTAGTTCATTTCCAGAGTGGAAAACAGCAGGCAGATTCTTAACTTCCAAAGCCTTTAAAAGGTAAGAAATATAAGTAATATATTTACTATGACAGAAAAAAAAAAGGAGAGAAAAAATATCTGTCTTTGTGTAGTGTTCATGATTCTCAAGTCCCTCTGTGACATAGTNAGGAAAATAATTAAAACCATCGTTAGCTTACATGGAAGAATATCTCGGTATCTATTTTTGTCTCTGTTGTGTAGTTCATTTCCAGAGTGGAAAACAGCAGGCAGATTCTTAACTTCCAAAGCCTTTAAAAGGTAAGAAATATAAGTAATATATTTACTATGATAGAAAAAAAAAGGAGAGAAAAAATATCTGTCTTTGTGTAGTGTTCATGATTCTCAAGTCCCTTTGTGACATAGTCTGATATTAAATCTGTTCTATGGTAAGTAAAGAAGTCAGAACTCCACTGGAAAAGTCCTATATAAAATATCTCAGATTTGAGATGTGAATCAATCAACAAGTTGCTTGATAAGGAAATGCTCAACTCTCTGGAGATACTTTTTCCCTTGAACTCCAAGATTTTTCCTTTTTCATTAAAAAAAAAAAAAAAAAAGCCAATACAGGACATTAACTTCTTAGGACCAACCCCTTAATCTATCATCATCTTATAAATGAAAATAATAAAACAACAGAAACAAAAATTCAAACTCTCACAATTCACTCCTTGCCCCATGAAGAAATTAGAGTTAGAACACTAAAGAATTCTTCTTCTCGAAAACTTTATTACCAACTGTGAATGCGACATCAAATGAACATTGAGTATGTGCTCATCACTGTTCCACATTCTGCAATACAAAGACGAATCTGAAAATGGCTTTATACTTAAGAAGTTAACAACAGCTAGAGAGGTGGCCGTGGGATCAGTGTAGAGGCACACTGGCATCAACGGCAGCACTCGATTGTACTCGAAGGGAAGGGAAGGAAAGCGCCCAGAAAGAAAGCAGCGCCTGAACTGAGCCTTCCCGAGGCTCAGAGGTTAGTAGCACTGAAATCTGTGTGTGAAAGGAAAGAAGAGGCGAATGGGCATCACACCAGGCAGGAGAGCAGTACTGAAGACGCAGACGCTTACAGTCCTCTCTAGAAGACAACGAACAGTATAGAAACAAAAGCACAGAACACATGAGCACGGGACAGAAGAGGCTGAAACCAACCAGGAAGGCCTGCTTCACACACAAAGGGAACTGGTGCGCACCCAGCCGGGTCCTACCTGAACGACTGCGGATAAAGCCTGAGGGTGCACACTTCTTAAAACTCTTCAGTAGCTCTTGGGTAGCCAACTTGGCACTACCATAAGTTAATGTTGGCCACTACTGCAATGGAGAATGAGGATCCAGGTTTTAAGACATAAGATAATATCAGGGTCACATATAGATCTTGGTTAAAACCAAAATATTTACCACAAGTTCCTGGATGATTTCATATTCTGATACTTTTTTTTGTAAGTATTTTAAAACAATCCCCGATGGTTGACTGCTCCTGAGTATTGAATATTAATGGTCGAACCACAGCTAACTGAACTAGCTCCCTTTCAGAAACAATTTCCACACCTATTTTTACAGTTTAATCTTTCTACAAACCAATTCTAAAAGTAGTCTAGAAAAAAGCAACTGTATAAAGAAGCAAAACAAGACAAGTCTTAATCGATGGCAAAATATAATACAAAGCTATGTTCATTTTAAAAGTTTGGTACATGAATAAACAAATCAATTTTAAAAACCACAAAGATAAATATACGTGGTGCTTCAGTATATGAAAAAGTAGCATTTCACATCACTGAAGAGAAGTTGGGACAAGAGGACTATTGAACAACTGATTAGCTATAGGGTGTTGGCTCCCTACCAAATATCTTATAACAAATTAAATGCTAGCTGGATAAAAGATTTATGCATTGAAAAAAATCACAAAACATTAGGAAAAAAAGCAAGAAGTAATTGCTATGTTCCTAGAGTGAAAGGGGAATCCCTAAAGGATGCAGAAAACCCTGAAGCCCCCAAAAGAGAGAGTGACATTCAACCATTAAAAACTGGCTGTTTCTTCACAGGAAATGTACATGCATACACACGTAACACAAAAAACAAAGTGGAAAACTTTACCATATTTACAGAACACATACAAAAAGGATAATTTCTTCATTATATAAAGAGTTAACAATGGATAAGAAAAGGAATAAATAGAAAATTAGGCAAACAACTGGAATTAGTTCACTGAAAATAAATATGAAGGGCTTGAAAGCATATGGAAAGCTGTTCTCAAATTAAGAAATGCCAACTGAACATCAACAAGAAATCATCTGTCACTTAAAAGATGAGTAAAGACCCAAAAATCTGACAGCACAAAATACTGGTTGTCTTTCCAGGAATTTATTCTGAAGACTATGCATAGGAACGTGAATGAAGAGGGGCAATGTTTTTCATAATAACAACATCTGTAATGAACTAAATGTTCATCATAGAGGACTATTTAAAGAAAAAAGTCTTCATTCATATAACTACCATACAATACTTAAAAAGAATGAGATAGAACTATATATGCTCATAATATATTTGGGAATTATTTCTTACTGGAATTCTTTATAAAAGGAAAGAAAGAGCAAAATAATAGAGTACATGCCAGCAATTTTTCTGAAAGTTTATATGACAAATTTAATAGTGGTATGGGGAATCAAGAGAGAAAAAGAGACTTTATCTGTTTTATAACATGTTATGCTATTTTATTCTTTTACTATGTACACCCAGTACTTTAGAAACAAATTTAATATTTAAAAATAAAAACAATATATTCAACCTGAAAAAAAAGAACAGATATTCTCTGACTGAGAAGTAGAAAAACAAATCACATATAGACCTTGGTTAAAACCAAAATATTTACGTTAAATTCCCAGGTGATTTCATCTTCTGATACTTTTTTTGTAAGTATTTTAAAATAATCCCTGATGGTTGATTGCTCCTGCGTATTGAATATTAATGGTCGAACCAGAGCTAACTGAGCTAGCTCCTTTTCAGAAACAATCTCCATACCTAAGAAAGAGAAAATTCACATCTCTAAGTTACTTATATATGTGTGAAGCGAAGTTTTATTTCTATTGTTTTCTTTTAAGTAAAGATCCAGCCGTTTAAGAATTAATGAAATTGTATTTTTCCAGAGGTAAGAGTCTATTATTACTTTTAAAGGAAGGGTCCTTATTTTGGAAAAATCATGACTTATACACCTTGAAATTACACAAAATCCACTATTCTTAGAAAAAACTATTGCGTTATAAGTAGATATGATAGACTGAGAAGTGATCTGTTTGATAATATGACTGAGTGTATATATTGACAGTTATGCCAAGGCAAGCAAGGGAACCAGAGATCAAACTGCCAACATCTGTCGGATCATAGAAAAAGAAAGGGAATTCCAGAAAACCATCTATTTTTGTTTCATTGTCTATGCTAAATTCTCTGCGTGGATCACAACAAACTGTGGTAGATTCTTAAAGAGATGGGAATATCAGACCACCTTACCTGCCTCCTGAGAAACCTGTACGCGGATCAAGAAGCAACAACTAGAATCAGACATGGAACAAAGGACTGGCTGCAAATTGGAAAAGGAGTACGTCAAGGCTGTATGTTGTCACCTTGCTTATGTCACTTATATGCAGAGTACATCAGGCGAAATGCTGGGCTGGATGAAGCACAAGCTGGAATCAAGATTGCCAGGAGAAATATCAATCACCTCAGATATGCAGATGACACCAACATAATGGCAGAAAGCGAAGAGGAACTAAAGAGCTGCTTGATGAAGGTGAAAGAGGAGAGTGAGAAGCTGGCTTAAAACTCAGCATTCAAAACTGAGGATCATGGCACCTGGTCCCATCACTTCATGGCAAATAAATGGGAAGCACTGGAAACAGTGACAGACTTTATTTTGGAGGGCTCCAAAAGCACTGCAGTCAGTGATGGCAGCCATGAAATTAAAAGATGCTTGCTCCTTGGAAGGAAAGCTAGGACAAACCTAGACAGCACATTATAAAGTAGAGACATTACTTTGCTGACAAGGAGACATTGCTTTTGCTGCTACAGTCAAAGTTATGGTTTTTCCAGTACTCGTGTATAGATGTGAGACTTGGACCATAAAAAAGGCTGTGCACCAAAGAATTGATGCTTTTGAACTGTAGTGTTGGAGAAGACTTGAGACAACAAGGAGATCAAATCAGTCCATCCTAAAGGAAATCAGTCCTGAATATTCATTGGAAGGACTTACGCTGAAGCTGAAGCTCCAATACTTTGGCCACCCGATGCGAAGAGCCGCCTTATTGGAAAAGACGCTGATGCTGGGAAAGACTGAAGGCAGGAGGAGAAGGGGGCAATGGAGGATGAGATGGTTGGATGACATCACTGACTCAATGGACGTGAGTTTTAGCAAACTCTGGGAGATACAGAGGGTGTCCCTGGTGGCTCAAATGGTAAAGAATCTGCCTGCAGTGGGGAGATACAGAAGGACAGGGAAGCCTGGCATGCTGCAGTCTATGGGCTCACAAAGCGTCAGATACAACTGAGTGCCTGGACAAACACAAAACACATACAAGACACGGATGGGAACAAGAAAGAACTTTGGTCCTCCCTGGGACCAAGTGTTTAGAAGTCCCTGGACCCTGGAATCTGAGATGATCGTACAGGCAGAGTCTAACACACCTCTAACTCTAATTCTAAAACAGATCAAGCACGCACATGTGCAACACACATACATCACAAGGATGAAGAGGATCCATATAATGGATAGCACTAAACTAAATGCATAACATAGGTCTCTATATGCTATATACAATTGCAAGTAATTTGGGTGGCATCACTGACTCAATGGACATGAGTTTGAGCAAGCTCAGGGAGATGATGGAGGACAGGGAAAGAGTAGAAATGTACCCTTTATTAACGTGAGGTATGGAACAGTTTCTTCATTTTTAAAGGAAAACCCTAGAAAATCATCTTTTTCTCTTTTGAAAAAGGTTTTCCTAGTTCTTTTCCTGCATCTCTATTAGAAATTTCTTTGTGCATACCTCTGAAATATAGCCTTATCAAGAATCTGCTAATAAAACGGGATGAGGTCATACCCTGAAGGGCAGGACTTTCAGGATGGGAAGGCCCTGCAAGCTCTGCATCCTCACGGCTCGACTTCTGCTTCAGAAAGAAGCTACTGGTTTTCTGCAAGGCGCGGTCATTCTCACTAGAAAAGAAATTTATATTTGTCCATGGCTTAGAGAATGTATGTGTATTTAAGAGAGAATCTCTGATAATCTATATTAATTACTCAGTTGACATTCACCTCCATTTCAGTTCAACCACCCGCCTCCATTGTCAACCCCAGGAACTGGCCCACTTTCAAAGAGAGAATTCCAAAGTCCCAACATCTGATCACAAACTCCAACTTCAGCTTTCACTTTGCTTGCAAACCAGCCGCCTTAGATTAATCCCCCTATTCATTTCTTTCGTCCTTTAGCTAGGCTGTGGTAGAAGAAAAGTACCGGGGTCACTGGGCTTTCTAGTATCAGCAGAGAACCATTTGGAAAATGCTGGTAGGCTTCTATTCCGTTTCCTCTACCATTCCTAATTTCTGAACCACCATTCTCATGCACTACCTTTCTCAATGCTCTGCCTTAGTAACAATGCAGCCCCTTCTATGAAGTGGAAGCCAGAAAGTAAGAACTTTTTCAACTTACTCTCTTTAAAAATGCATACTTAAGTGCATCAACATTCTTCATTATTCCTGGTTTTCTCCATGCTCAGAATTAATCCTTTCAGGTTTTCAACTCTATGCTGTCTCCTCTGAGACATTTCTCTAAAATTATGCTTTCTTCAGTTCAGTTCACCTCATTCAGTCGCTCAGTCATGTCCGACTATTTGTGACCACACGGACTGCAGCACGCCAGGCTTCCCCGTCTATCACCAACTCCCCGAGCTTGCTCAAACACATGTCCACTGAGCTGGTGATGCCATCCAACCATCTCATCCTCTGTCATCCCCTTCTCCTCCTCCCTTCAACCTTCCCCAGCATCAGGGGCTTTTCCAGTGAGTCAGTTCTTCGCATCAGGTGGCCAAAGTATTGGAGCTTCAGCTTCAACATCAGTCATCCCAATGAACATTCAGGCCTCATCTCCTTTAGGATTGACTGGTTGGATCTCCTTGCAGTCCAAGGGACTCTCAAGAGTCTTCTCCAACAGCACAATTCAAAAGCATCAATTCTTCGGTGCTCAGCTTTCTTTATAGTCCAACTCTCATATCCATATGTGACTACTGGTAACATAGTTTTGACAAGATGGACCTTTGTTGGCAAAGTAGTGTCTCTGCTTTTTAAAATGCTGTCTAGGTTGGTCATAGCTTTTCTACCAAGGGGCAAGCATGTTTTAATTTCATGGCTGCAGTCATCATCTGCAGTGCTCTTGGAGCCCTCCAAAATAAAGTCTGTCACTGTTTCCACTGTTTCCCCATCTATTTGCCATGAAGTGACGGGACCAGATGCCATGATCTTAGGTTTTCGAATGTTGAATATTTTCTTAAATATAACTAATTTCTCCCTACCTACAAATTCTTCCATAAGAATAAATATGAACCAACTGATTCTCTCTCACCTTAACAACAGGACGCCCTTTAATCCTTCTATCGCCATCGAAATACTGTTCTATGTGCTCTAACAGGTTCTCAAATTCTAGCCCACTTTTCCTTTCTGCTTCCCTTCCAGCTTCCCACTCCTCAGCCTACTCACTTACGCCATCCGTTTGGCTCTTTTTGCACTTTCATTTGCAACCCCATTTAGCAAAAGGCTCCTAGTCTGATTTCTGGGTCTGCTCTCCAGTTCCTGAGAAAATTCTCCCCTAAATGAAAATCTAAGTGTTATACTTGCCCACCAACCTCAGGATAAACTCAGGCTCCTACTGAACCCATAAACCCGGGAGGCTGACAGTCTCGCCCTTGCCTACTTTTCTGTCCTCATCTCTGATAACTTCCTTTATGCACTTTACGCCTCAGCCTTAGCAAAGTAACTGCCTTTCCCTTTTGTTTCTGGGGGTAACAACAGGTTTCTCACTGTTGGCTCCTTCCCCTTTTCCTGAGCTACTGTAAACATCCACTTGCTGTCCATTTCCTACCAGCCGTCTTTCACCATCAAACCGCCTTCCTGATAGGTGACAGACAGACAGATGACTGACAGACAGACAGGAAGATGCAAAAAGGCTCCATCTGTGCTTCATTTTCATCCTAACAGACTGCATAAAATGTGTGCTCCTTGCTCTCACATATATTCGGTTCCTCCAAGCTATGGCCCACGTTATATTTCCTGTTCTGTCTCTCATCTTCCCAAGCTTCCTGGCATTCCAAGAAACGTACACCCTGTAACTCTTGACACATAACATCTCACCAATAATAAGATATTCTCACGGCTCCTTATTTTTGCTCAGACTTCTTCGCACAGCTTGAAATTTTCTTCCCTTGCTTTTCACCTGCTGAATCTCTGTTTATTTAAGATCCTAAGCCCACCAAAATCTCTTTTCCTCAAAGGAACTCTCCCCCTTGCACGGCTTTGTTTTCTGCACCCACAGTCCTTGGGCTCTGATTCTCTAACAGTATTTACTACTGTATTTAACTTTGCCTTTTATGTGTCTGGGCCCCAGCAGTAAACTACAGAACAAGAACTATTAATATTTTGTATTTGTATACAGTGCTTAGCATGTAATTAGTATCTAATAATTAGTATATATTAGTAACATATAATATTATCTTAAAACACTTTTGAGTTAATGTTATTTCTTGTTCATCTAGTGCACTCCTGAAAGTTGTTTATACAGCTGTATACTATACACATTATGATGCAGTGCTCTTCCAGTGACTGTAGCTAATATTACTTACAAATCTCTAAGAAAATATGACTCAATAAAATGTTTTCTTATTTAATGTCTTTGTACCTAACACCTAAATTTGAATGTTTTATAAGCATTAAAGTTGCTGTTTCCTTTGTTTCTAATGGAAATTTACTTTTTCTCCAAGTTTTTAAATTTTTCTCCTATATAGTATTCACCATGCTAATATTTCCATTTCTAGTGTACACTATTTTCTTTCTGGAAACATGTAATGTCTTATAAAACTTAGTTGTGTACTAAGCTTTACCTTAGTTCAAGTACACTGCCCCATCCAAGAACTCAAAACACACTTACAAAGGTTTAGGAATGGTAATTGTTGAGATGATAGAGAAACTGAATTCTTTAGGAATACCTTTTTCTTGTGTTAATATCATATTTATGAGATCATAAATACATCCTATTTCTAGATAAGTCACATTGTACTTACTACAAAGTACTATATTTTTAAAATTAATCAAACATTTGAGGGCCATTATTCAGCCTCCACTCAAAGGTCTAGCTATGAATATGAATAAGCAGAAAACTTACTAAATAAGCATATGAGTTATACCTTTCAGCCTCATCTTTAAACTGATCTTCAAAATCACTGTGTTGGAAATCTCGAAAAAAGACTTTTAGCTTCCTTGAGTTAACTTCATTTTGAAAAACCTATAGGCGTATAAAAAAAATGATAGCTATATTTTAGGAATCCATAGTTTAAGAGAAAATGATTTCTATAGCTTCTCAAGAAGAGCAGTAAGATCTTCAATAACAGAATTAAATCACAATCATGGTGTGATTTCTACTCTTAGAAAATCACTTGAAATGTATATCTCCCTTTCAATATTTTCCAATCCATCAAAACAGCATGTAGAGTGC
>SJYQ01096311.1:312263-328107 GCA_006410935.1 Redunca redunca | reverse complement strand
TGCACATATAAATTATTTCTATTGAATCACCCAAGTTTTAATCATCCAAATTATTTTCCAAAAGGTCATTAAAAGAAAGCTTATTTTTCTTTAAAAAAAAAAAAAAATTACTGCAGCCCAGAGGAGATTCTTACAATGAGTGCTTATCTCATTTAGCTTAATGTTAATATAAGATTAACACACTAAGAAATAAAGATTACTCATCTTTATTTCAGCGCTTGTGTAACTTAATCCAGTGATTCTAGGTATGTCTCTGCCATGAGATGCTGTCCTACTAAATGGACTTTCGTCCACACTATTGACTTTGCACTGTCCTGTACAACACCCAGACCACTGGTAAATAAACTGAATATAATTAAAGAAAAAAAACACCTTAAAATAAGGATTCAGTAATCAATATTTTTGCCCTTAATTCTGCTTCAATTAACCCACTCATCTGACAGTTCTTTTCTGGGGTGCAAATACATGCAGATACTGTTCTAAGTGCTACGGAGAAAACACTGAATAAGAGGCACGATGTGTTCTGCCCTTGTGGAATGTATACATCCTCATGGGGAAAGAGAAAATACACAAGCAAACATATAAAAGCTACACCTGTGATAAACAATAATGCAGTAACAAAATATGGTGATACTTAATCACCAGCTCCCTAAAAGACAGAAGGAAAGTTAGACAAAGAGACAGGAAGCAATCCTGAGCAAAAGGAACAGTGGGTCCGAAGTCCAGAAGGCCTGCCACGGTCTGGCCTCTGCCTAATTTTCCACCCTCAGCTCCCACCTATTTCTTAGGCAGCATCTCCAGCCATACACTGTGTTATGTCTTGTCATCTTTTTTGAAGTGTCTTTTGATGATTCTTATTCTGTGAAACATTAATCCTTTCCCCTCTTCTTAGTCCATATTCATTCATGTGTATGTGTTTTGCTTAATTCCACGAAATTTCCTAGACTTGAAATACTTCTTGTGGGTATATATATGCTTGTGGGCATATACACAGCTGACATTCTAGAACAGACACTCAAGCACAATCAATTTTAAATGCGAGCATATTAATGGAATAACTACCTGGAACTCTTATCAAGCACATTCGTTTTGCAGTATAAGTCAAAACATATAACTTATTTTTAACTTCACATAAATAACCACTAGTGGATGTGATTGGAATCCCAGCTGAGCTATTTAAAATCCTAAAAGAGGATGCAGTTAAAGTGCTGTACTCAATACGTCAGCAAATTTGCAAAACTCAGCAGTGGTCACAGGACTGGAAAAGGTCAGAAGGGCAATGCCAAAGAATATTCAAACTACCCTAAATTGTATTTGTTTCGCATACTAGTAAGGTTATGCTCAAAACCCTTCAAGCTAGGCTTCAGCAGTAAATGAACTGAGAACTTCCAGATGTACAAGCCAGGTTTAGAAAAGGCGGAGGAACCAGAGATCAAATTGGCAACATTCGTTGGATCATGGAGGAAATAAGGGAATTCCAGAAGAATACTGCTTCTGCTTCATTGACTACACAAAGCCTTTGACTGTGAGGATCACAACAAAATGTGGAAAATTCTTAGAGGCGGGAATACCAGATCACCTTGCCTGTCTCCTAAGAAACCTGTATGCAGGTCTAGAAGCAACAGTAAGAACCGGAATGGAAAAACAGACTGGTTCAAAATTGGGAAAGGAGTACACGGCTGTTTATCGTCACCTTGCTTATTTAACTTATGTGCAGAGTACATCATGGGAAAATGCCAGACTGGATAAACCATAAGCTGGTCTGGTTGGTGATGGCCAGGGAAGTCTGGTGTTCTGCAGTCCATGGGGTCACAAAGAATCGGACATGACTGAGCGACTGAACTGAACTGCATCACTAGCCAGTCCCTGAATTCGTCAGGCTGTGATTTCATTAGTAAATGGGACTTTATCTTTTTCTGCCACACCTTCACCCCAAATTTTCAAAAAAAAACCCTTTCAGTACAACCTATCACCACTGTCTAGCTGTTGTATATGAGTTTTCAGTCTTAGCAGTTCAAAGCACTATTTTCCCTCTTGGAATAACCAATTGTACCCACACCATAAATTGCACAGACCATTCTATCCACAATGCCACCTGTCACAGAAAAAGTTCCCGTATATACATAGGTCATCTTCTGTAATCTCTAAGCCGCTTCATTTGTCTTATTTGCCACTTCCTAAATTACTACCACATTTCCTCAATTCTTAAGGTTTATAATGAGTCTTGATATTCTGCAGTTATCCTAGTTCTCATTCCACCACATACACACTTTGTCTTCCTTTCCTAATTCTGCGTATTTTTGGCCTTCTGTTTCCCCAAGTAAGTTTGATTCAGCTGATTAAATCTCTCTCTCTCTCTCACCTACAAACACACAAAATTTGAAATCTGTATTAAAACTAGGTTAAATTAACTTTGTAATTTAAATTAAGAAAAACTGTTATCTTCATTATATTAAGTCTTATTATCCATTAATATGATATCAGTTCAGTTCAGTTCAGTCGCTCAGTCATGTCTGACTATTTGCTACCCCATGGACTGCAGCACGCCAGGCCTCCCTGTCCCTCACCAACTCCCGGAGTTTTCTCAAACTCATGTTCATTAAGTCGCTGATGCCATCCAGCCATCTCATTCTCTGTCGTCCCCTTCTCCTCCCACCTTCAATCTTTCCCAGCATCAGGATCTTTTCAAGTGAGTCAGCTCTTCACATCAGGTGGCCAAAATATTGGAGTTTCAACTTCAACATCAGTCCTTCCAATGAACATTCAGGACTGATTTCCTTTAGGATGGACTGGTTGGATCTCCTTGCAGTCCAAGGGACTCTCAAGAGTCTTCTCCAACACCACATTTCAAAAGCATCAATTCTTCGGCACTCAGCTTTCTTCACAGTCCAACTCTCACATCCATACATGACCACTGGAAAAACCGTAGCCTTGACTAGATGGATCTTTGTTGGCAAAGTAATGTCTCTGCTTTTTAATATGCTATCCAGGTTGGTCATAACTCTCCTTCCAAGGAGCAAGCGTCTTTTAATTTCATGGCTGCAATCACCATCTGCAGTGATTTTGGAGCCCAAAAAAATAAAGTCTGGCACTGTTTCCACTGTTTCCCCATCTATTTCCCATGAAGTGATGGAACCGGATGTCATGATCTTGGTTTTCTGAATGCTGAGCTTTAAGCCAACTTTTTCACTCTCCTCTTTCACTTGCATCAAGAGGCTCTTTAGTTCTTCACTTTCTGGCATAAAGGTGGTGTCATCTGCATATCTGAGGTGATTGATATTTCTCCCGGCAATCTTGATTCCAGCTTGTGCTTCTTCCAGCCCAGCATTTCTCATGATGTACTCTGCATATAAGTTAAATAAAGCGGGGTGACAATATACAGCCTTGACGTACTCCTTTCCTATTTGGAACCAGTCTGCTGTTCCACATCCAGTTCGAACTGTTGTTTCCTAACCTGCATACAGATTTCTCAGGAGGCAGGTCTGGTGGTCTGGTATTTCCATTTCTTTCAGAATTTTCCAAAGTTTATTGTGATCCACACAGTCAAAGGCTTTTGAATAGTCAATAAAGCAGAAGTAGATGGTTTTCTAGAATTCTCTTGCTTTTTTGATGATACAGCGGATGTTGGCAATTTGATCTGCCTTTTGTAAAATCAGCTTGAACATCAGGAAGTTCACGGTTCACATATTGCTGAAACCTGGCTTGGAGAATTTTGAGCATTACTTTACTAGCATGTGAGATGAGTGCAATTGTGTGGTAGTTTGAGCATTCTTTGGCATTGCCTTTCTTTGGGATTGGAATGAAAACTGACCTTTTCCAGTCTTATGGCCACTGTTGAGTTTTCGAAATTTGCTGGCATATTGAGTGCAGCACTTTCACAGCATCATCTTTCAGGATTTGAAATAGCTCAACTGGAATTCCATTACCTCCATTTGCTTTGTTCGTAGTGATGCTTCCTTCGGCCCACTTGACTTCACATTCCAGGATGCCTGGCTCTAGGTGAGTGATCACACCATCATGATTATCCGGGTCATGAAGATCTTGTTTGTACAGTTCTTCTATGTACTCTTGCCATCTCTTCTTAATATCTTCTGTTTCTGTTAGGTCCATACCATTTCTGTCCTTTATCGAGCCCATCTTTGCATAAAATGTTCCCTTGGTATCTCTAAATTTCCTGAAGAGACCTCTAGTCTTTCCCATTCTATTGTTTTCCTCTGTTTCTTTGCAATGATCACTGAGGAAGGCTTTCTTATCTCTCCTTGCTATTCTTTAGGCTAATAGAGTTTTGCCGAGAGAACTCACTGGTCATAGCAAACACCCTCTTCCAACAACACAAGAGAAGACTCTACACATGGACATCACCAGATGGTCATCACTGAAATCAGACTGATCATATTCTTTGCAGCCAAAGATGGAGAAGCTCCATACAGCCAGCAAAAACAAGACCTGGAGCTAACTGTGGCTCACATCATGAACTCCTTATTGCCAAATTCAGACTTAAATTGAAGAAAGTGGGGAAAACCACTGGACCATGCAGGCATGACCTAAACCAAATCCCTAACGATTATACAGCAGAAGTGAGAAAGAGATTTAAGGGCCTAGATCCGATAGAGTGCTTGACCAACTACGTACAGAGGTTTGTGACATTGTACACAAGACAGGGATCAGGACCATCCCCAAGAAGAAGAGATGCAGAAAGAGAAATGGGGCCACATGCTTGCACTTTGACAAGATCCCCTCCTCTCCAAAAAGGCACGCTAAGGCCATTTGTATGCAGCTCATTGGCTGAGAAAAAGTGGCATCACCTAGCATAATTTGAACCTGAGATGAACTTCAAGCCATGCTTCCAAACCAACTAGATTATATTTATCAGAGAAGCAAACTGTTCTAGATAGCTGTAATTCAAATAAGGTTCACTCAGGACTCTCACAAGTCTTTGATGGAATGAAATGTGATTTGGTTAACAATGCCAAGAAGGCACAAAGAGAAATATTTTAAATTATCAAGATGCCAGGTCTTTTGGGAGAGTGCTCTTTTTGTCAAATGAATATCAAAGAAAAGATTGGACACATTTTCCCAAGGAGTCTAAGTCAACTGCTCAGCACTACATATGCCAAAGATTTACGAGTGACACTTGACAACAGTCGTGCTAAGAGATTGAAGCTGCTTCTAGTCTTTTCTCTGTGACTTGAAGAGCTGGCTGATCACAGACAAGCCGCTTCAGCTCCTGGGGACTTAGTTTTTTCACCTTTAAAATGAGTGTTGGAATAAAAATTTATTTATCTGTCTACTAAATCTAATCATCAACATACAAGTCTATGAAGTCTAGACAATTCCTAGGGACAGCATCATAACTGAAAGGCTATCAAGTGGCTATAACACCAAATTAATTCATGAAATGTAAGCAAGGCAAATTCTAATAAAACTGGCTGATTTTCACAACATATTCTAAAAACACCCGGAAGTATTCTAAGATACTCTTTTCTAAAAGGAAACTTTAAAGAGTATCATAACTCATCCTAGGAAAATCAAGTCATAAAATACAGAGGAAAAATCCAAACCATAAAACACACTGAGTTCCTCAAAAAAAAAAAAAAAAGTTTTCTTTAAATAGATAACTTTTTAAAAAATTTAAAAAATAAGATATACTCAGTTCTAGGAGGCAGTCAAGTATGGCTATGTAAAGGATCTACTCAAGACATTCTATGAAGTTTCTCACTTCCAAATATTTCTCCAAGTAGAAAATCATTCAGATCAGAGAAAAGTATCAACAGCGGAACTGAGAACCCTGGATTACACTAAGAAAGACTGCCAGCCACAAATGTGACGGTTGCTTTGAAGTGATCATCTTACATGTCACAGAGGAATGGACAAACCTCTACACGAGAGGACAGTCCAGCTACAATGCTTCTTTTCGACGCAGGAGCACAGCTGTCAGCCCTGGGTGGCGTGGCATCCAACTGGGAAAGTCGCGGAGACAGTTCCTGCTCTGGGCACTGATTTTTCTCTCTATTAATTCTGGAACCTACTGGAAGTGAATATGAGGACAGCAACATGATTGAAGTCCCAAAGCTCTAATAGATCAGATAAGAAAAAAGTGCAAGGCACCCACAAGATGAAAATGTATTTCCCTTTTCATAAAGGACAGAAATGGTATGGGCCTAACAGAAGCAGAAGATGTTAAGAAAAGGTGGCAAGACTACACAGACAAACTATACAGAAAAGATCTAATAACCCAGATAACCGTGATGGTGTGATCACTCGCCTAGAGCCAGACACCCTGGAGTCCGAGGTCAGTGGGCCTTAGGAAGCATCACTGCAAACAAAGCTAGTGGAGGTGATGGAATTCCAGGTGAGCTGTTTAAAGTCCTGAAAGATGATGCTGTCAAAGGGCTGCACTCAATATGCCAGCAAATTTGGAGAATGCGGCAGTGGCCACAGGACTGGAAAAGGTCAGTCTTCATTCCAATCCCTAAGAAAGGCAATGCCAAGGAATGCTCAAACTACCGCACAATTGCACTTGCACTCATGTCAGATGCTGGCAGAGTGTGCTCAAAATTCTCCAACCCAGGCTTCAACAGTACGTGAACTGAGAACTTCCAAATGTTCAAGCTGGATTTAGAAAAGGCAGAGGAACCAGAGATCAAATTGCCAACATCCATTGGATCACAGAAAAGCAAGAAAATTCCAGAAAACCATCTACTTTTGCTTTATTGACTATGCCACATCCTTTGACTGTGTGGATCACAACAAACTGGAAAATTCTTATAGATATGGGAATACCAGGCCACCTTACTTGCTTCCCGAGAAACCTGTATGCAGGTCAAGAAGCAACAGTTAGAACCAGACATGGAACAATGGACTGGTTCCAAATTGGGAAAGGAGTACATCAAGGCTGTATACTGTCACCCTCCTTATTTAATTTATATGCAGAGCACATCATGAGAAATGTTGGGCTGGAAGAAGCACAAGCTGGAATCAGGATTGCCGGGATAAATATCGATCACCTCAGATATGCAGATGACCCTACCCTTATGGTAGAAAGCAAAGAGGAACGAAAGAGCCTCTTGATGCAAGTGAAAGAGGAGAGTGAAAAGTTGGCTTAAAGCTCAACATTCAGAAAACGAAGATCATGGCATCTGGTCCCATCACTTCATGACAAATAGGGGAAACAGTGGAAACAGCGACAGACTTTATTTTCTTGGGCCCCAGATTCACTGCAGATGGTGACTCAGCCATGAAATTAAAAGACACCTGCTCCTTGAAGAAAAGCTGTGACCAACCCAGACAGCATGTTAAAAAGCAGAGACATCACTTTGCCAGCAAAGGTCTAGTCAAAGCTATGGTTTTTCCAATAGTCACATATGGTTGTGAGAGCTGGACTGTAAATAAGGAAGAGCACCGAAGATGCCTTCAAACCGAGGTGATGGAGAGGTCTCCTGAGAACCCCTTGAACAGCAAGGAGATCAAATCAGCCCTGAATACTTGTTGGAAGGACTGACGCTAAAGCTGAAACTCCAGTGTTTTGGTCATCTCGTGGGAACAGCTGACTCATTGGGAAAGTCCCTGATGCTGGGAAAGATCTAGCACAGGAGAAGAGGGCGTCAAAGGATGAGATGGCTGGATGGCATCGCTGATGCAATGACACGAACTTGGGCAAACTTCAGGAGATGGTGAGGGACAGGCAGGCCTGGTGTGCTGCAGTCCATGGGGTGGCAAAGAGTCAGACACGACTGGGTAACTGAACAACAGCAACACAGCCAATTAGCAGAGACCCCTCTTCTTCTAGGGTCACCTGATAGATAACTCACCAGTGTAGGTGGTGTTTCCTGACTTGATGAGTGCAGGTCGTCATGACTTGATGCGGGAAGGTCATCATGAGGTGATACAGGCAAAGATACATTCAGGTTTTTCACATCAGAGTCCTTTCCTTTCTGATCTTCTCCCGAACAAAGAAAAGGAAAGAACTGATTAAATGTAAAGGGTTACAGAGGACAGGTTGAAACTTAGTGAGAAAAGTCAAGTTACATGGGGGGAACTTGCATCTACTTTTCCATTTTAGAGTCACCTCATCTTAATCTCCTGTATTAATCACTCTTGCTTTGAAAAAATAACTTAGCAAACATGATCCTACCTCTAGGATTTTGCTCAGAAAGTGGATTTTTGAGCAGTGCCTTTGTTCATGCTTCCATATTACTCAGTAAAGTGCTCTTCAGGAAAATCCTAAACATATACCACCTACGGAACCTGTGCACTGGGATCTACAGCATTCAGTTCTTCTGTGTTCCAGAGTCTATCTCTTGGACAAAGAACAGCGTGTTATGTAGGACTCATTTTTACATTTTGTACTGTTAATAATAAATCAGAAATATGTCAGTGTGCACAGAGAGTTGTTTTAGGCTTTATTGAAGAACGTCGTCATCCCTAGGAAACGCAGTGTTGGATTTATTTTAAGATTTTTGGTAATTACTCTGTTAATGTCACTCCACAGAAAGCAAGGGAGTTATTTTTCTCTGACCTTAGAACTGAGCACCCAGAGTACTGTTTCTTGCATCCTGGTAAACTTAAAGATTATGGTTGAGAAATTTATAACACAGCATATTAAAAAATAAACAACAAAAAGTAAAGCATAGTAAACAAGTACTGTAGAAATGGAAAAAGGCATTTCTGAATGTGTCAAAAAAGGAAATCAAATAGCAATTGTGAACTATAACATGAATTAGTTTTCTAAGTATGTATTAAGAAACATCAATGAAAAACAACATATTAAAACTAATGTGAAGTAGCTAAGGAAGTGTTTAACGGGGAAATGTATAGTTCAAAAAACAGTTTTTAAAAGACAGAAGAAGTGACAAAAATGTGTTTTGTATTCAATAACAAAGGCCAAGAATAACTGAGGAAATCTCGCAAAACAGAAAGATATCATAAAGAAAAATAACAAATAGAAAATAACCTAACATAACAGAATAATCAACAAATCAAAAGCTGTTTCTCTGAAATCAAAGACTTAAAAACATACAAACTTGTTTCACTACACCTTATAATAGCAAAAATGAAAAACAAAGGCACAACCATAAATCCAGCTACCATTTTAAGAACCAAGAAGAAAAGTCAATTAGACAAACTTGATTAAATGAAAAGTTTTATAAAATTATAAATTATCAAAATCTACTCAAGAACATACAGAAAGTCTGAATAATATAACTATTTAGAAAGTTAAACCAATAATAAAAAGTCTTACACCCTGGAGGAAAAAGGAATCTGGACCCAAACAGATCCCCAAATGATATTTTATCAAATTTCCAATGAACAAAAATCTCTTTCTTATGCAAACTGTTTTAAGAAAAATTTTAAGTACTGATATTTCATTAATATGAAAAGGTTAGTAAATCCTGACATGAAAACAATGCATGTAAAATACAAGTAAGAAAAATTATAAGCCAAATTCAAAAAGGAACATAGCTGCAAAAGTCCTAAATAAAATACGACTACATGATCCAGTGGGAAAAAAGCATAGATGAAGAGTTATCTCAAGAATGCAAACCACGCTCAGGTTCACAAAAATCTGTCAGTGCAAATTGGCATATTAACAAATGTTAACAAAAGAAAGGACAGAAATCCTATTATCATCTGAACATAAAAAAATCATGTGAAAAATTCTGTAATATTTCAAGGTAGAAACAGAAGAAAACTTCTTTAATTTATAGACAAGTTTATTTAATCAAAATGCTGAACCAACAGTATCCTTAATGGCAAAACTTTAGACACATTCTCATTGTTTTAAAGAAAATATAAGAAAGCCTACTACTTATTTAACATTAAAGACATAATCTGGGGGAAAAGCAAGTAAATTGTTATCTGCAAATATTATAATTGTCTACATAGAAAATTAAAGAGACTCCAAGGTCAAATACTATTAATAACAAGAAAGTCTGATGGAAGAGTTGACATGAGATCAATAAATTAGGATCATTCATAGGCCAACAACCAGATACTACAACAAAGGAAAATACATCATTCACAATAGCAATAAAAATACAAGGTAACTAGAAATAGACCAAACCAAAAATATATAGTGAAAATTGCAAAATTTTGTTAAAAGTTACAAAAATAGAATAAATAACCTATATTTCATACAAATGAAAACTCCTATCATAATAATGGTAAGTATTCTCTAAATTAAACCACAGATTCAATGCAAATCTGATAAATATTCAAGTAGGATGTGTGGGGGTATTTGCGTGTGTGTGTGTGTGTGTGTGTGTGTGTGTGTGTATGTGTAAACAAACTAGGAAACAGAAATCTAAGAACAGGAAAAACAATTCCAGAAAAGGAGAACAGACTGAGTGTATTTGCCCTATAAGATAGCAACACTTATTATAAACTAAAGTCATCAAAACCGTGTGAATTGGTGTAAGGACGGAAAAGCAGGTCAATATAAAGGAAGTGAGACTCAAAAACAGCCTTAAGCATGTAAGAGCATCTGCCATTTGACGACAACGGCAGTGCAGATCAGAGTGGGGAAAGTACTAAAATAAATGGGGGCAACAGAGAAATACAACGGATCATAAAAGACTACTATCAGCAACTATATGCAATAAAATGGACAACTTGGAAGAAATGGACAAATTCTTAGAAAAGTATAACTTTCCAAAACGGAAGCAAGAAGAAATAGAAAATTTAACAGATCTATCACAAGCACAGAAATCAAAACCATAATCAGAAATCTTCCAACAAACAAAAGCCCAGGACCAGATGGCTTCACAGCTGAATTCTACCAAAAATTTAGAGAAGAGCTAACACCTATCCTACTCAAACTCTTCCAGAAAATTGCAGAGGAAGGTAAACTTCCAAACTCATTCTATGAGGCCACCATCACCCTAATACCGAAACCAAACAAAGATGCCACAAAAAAAGAAAACTACAGGCCAATTATCACTGATGAACATAGATGCAAAAATCCTTAACAAAATTCTAGCAAACAGAATCCCACAACATATTAAAAAGATCCTATATCATGACCAAGTGGGCTTTATCTCAGGGATGCAAGGATTCTTCAATATTCACAAATCAATCAATGTGATACACCACATTAACAAATTGAAAGATAAAAGCCATATGATTATCTCAATAGATGCAGAGAAAGCCTTTGACAAAATTCAACATCCATTTATGATAATAAAAAAAAACTCTACAGAAAACAGGCATAGAAGCAACATACCTCAACATAATAAAAGCCACATATGCTAAATCCACAGCACAATTATCCTCAATGGTGAAAAACTGAAAGCATTTCCCCTAAAGTCAGGAAAAAGACAAGGATGCCCACTCTCACCACTACTATCCAACATAGTTTTGGAAGTTTGGGCCACAGTAATCACGGCAGAAAAAGAAGTAAAAGGAATCCAGATTAGAAAAGAAGTAAAACTCTCACTGTTTGCAGATGACATGATCCTCTACATAGAAAACGCTAAAGACTCCACCAGAAAATCACTAGAGCTGATTAATGAATACAGTAAAGCTGCAGGATATAAAATCAACACATGAGAGATGGGATGGGGAGGTAGGTGGGAGGGACGGTCAGGATGAGGAACACATGTACACCCATGGCTGATTCATATGAATGTATGGCAAAACCACCACAATATTGTAAAGTAATTAGCCTCCAATTAAAATAAAAAAATAAAAATTAAAAAAAATAAAGTATAGGCTGCACACCAGAAAAATAAAATAAATGAGGCTGCGACAATTGGTTTACCTACCATAAAAGAAAGATTATATCCCTTCCTCACTGCATAAGATCAAAAATCAAAATATACAAAAGAAAAGAGACTATTTTTATTATTTCAGAGTAGAGACAGATTTTGGAATCATGAAAGCAAGTTTACTTAAGAAAAAGCTGATATCTGAATATTCATTTAAAAGATAGTATCAAAAAATAAGCATTTACTAGGGGAAAATGATATAACTGATGACAAAATTTATCTAGGATATATAAAGAATTCTTAAAATTCAATAAGAAGAGCAACCAACTATTACTGATTTGAGAATAGAGAAAATTTAACTCATGTCCTCTGGGAAACTCCTTTAACCAATAAAAAAAAAAAAAACAAAAACTGAGCAATAAGATATGGTCCTCTGAACGCTGTGGGATACAAGCCTAACACTCCTGATAATGAATGTTAAAATTGCACCTTAGCTTCCTAAGCCCTTGACATTGGATATTACTGCCACTATTGCCTCATATCAAGTTTTAAACAACAGTGAGCTCTGCAAACCTAAGAAGGAGCTTCAAATGCTACGGAGGTCAGTTACATGGAAAAAAACGTCTAGAAGAATTATAACAAGCAATTCATAGAAGAATACTTAAACAGTAATAAATGTATGAAAACCTGTCCACCATCACTTAATAAAGAAATGAAAATTAGAATAACCTACCACTGACTTTCACTTCTGCCTATGAGGGATTTCGTGCTGCAAAACTTATTCACAACCAGAAAATAGGACAAAAGTACATGTGACAGCAACTTTCAGATATCGTAAGATAAGCCTGAAGTACCTTATCACGCAACCAAGTCATTAAATGCTCAGAAAACAAGGATAGGTTATGTCAAAGAGACACAGGAGTCAGCCTGAAAGAGCTCCCAGGGGCCCAGACTGGAACAATTGGAACAAAGTAAATAACATAACTAGATTATAATATAAATTATAAAATACATATGCATGAGTCCATACTGATATGCAGCTGCTAAGTCCCTTCAGTCGTGTCCAACTCTGGGTGACCCCACAGATGGAAGCCCACCAGGCTCCCCCGCCCCTGGGATTCTCCAGGCAAGAACACTGGAGTGGGTTGCCATTTCCTTCTCCAGTGCATGAAAGGGAAAAGTGAAAGGGAAGTCGCTCAGTCGTGTCCAACTCTTAGTGACCCCATGGACTGCAGCCCACCAGGCTCCTCCGTCCATGGGATTTTCCAGGCCAGAGTACTGGAGTGGGGTGCCACTGCCTTCTCCGATACTGATATAAGCAAATTAATAAATAAATAACTAGGGGAGGAGAAACAAATCTTCTTTATAAAGAAATCCCAAATATTATACATACACTAATATTACTCCCTCCTCTAAGGGGTAGAGCTTCTCGCTCCCTTCCCACCTATGGGCGCAGCCTTATTTTCTGACCTCTTGAATACTGCTCTCCTCTTCTAATGCCACTACCACTGTCCAAGTTGTCACCATTTGTCTTCATTACTGCCACTGCCTCTTAACAAGCCTGCTGTTTTCATGCTTACTATCCTTCCAATACATCCTCAACACTGAAATGAGAGAAATAACAGATAACAGAAACAGACACACAGGAGTTCTAGACATTGGCATTAACAAAGACTTTTAAAGTAATATGTTTAAAGCATAATCAAACAAATGAAAATCTAGGAAAGGAGCTGAATGAAAGATCTCTGTGGTTTAAAAGGAACACAATAGAAGCAACCTACAATAAATGTCCATCAAAAGAACGGATAAAGATGTGGCACATGTATAAGGCGGAGAATCACCATCTCTATTACCACTTATTGCATCTTATTATATTTATGACATCCTATTACCGTTTATTCAGTTCAGTTCACTTCAGTTGCTCAGTCATGTCCGACTCTTTGTGACCCCGTGAATCACAGCACGCCAGGTCTCCCTGTCCATCACCAACTCTCGGAGTTCACTCAACTCATGTCCATCGAGTCAGTGGTGCCATCCAGCCATCTCATCCTCAGTTGTCCCCTTCTCCTGCCCCCAGTCCCTCCCAGAATCAGAGTCTTTTCCAATGAGGCAACTCTTTGCATGAGGTGGCCGAAGTATTGGAGTTTCAGCTTCAACCTCAGTCCTTCCAATGAACACCCAGGACTGATTTCCTTCAGGATGGACTGGTTGGATCTCCTTGCAGTCCAAGGGACTCTCAAGAGTCTTCTCCAACACCACAGTTCAAAAGCATCAATTCTTCAGTGCTCAGCTTTCTTCACAGTCCAACTCTCACATCCATACATGACTACTGGAAAAACCACAGCCTTGACTAGATAGACCTTTGTTGGCAGAGTAATGTCTCTGCTTTTTAATATGCTATCTAGATTGGTCATAACTTTCCTCCACAGGAGTAAGCGTCTTTTAATTTCATGGCTGCAGTCACCATCTGCAGTGATTTTGGAGCCTCCAAAATAAAGTCTGACACTGTTTCCACTGTTTCCCCATCTATTTCCCATGAAGTGATGGGACCAGATGCCATGACCTTCGTTTTCTGAACGTTGAGCTTTAAGCCAACTTTTTCACTCTCCTCTTTCACTTTCATCAAGAGGCTTTTTAGTTCCTCTTCCCTTTCTGCCATAGGGTGGTGTCATCTGCATATCTGAGGTTATTGATATTTCTCCTGGCAATCTGGATTCCAGCTTGTGCTTCTTCCAGCCCAGTGTTTCTCATGATGTACTCTGCATATAAGTTAAATAAGCAGGGTGACAATATACAGCCTAAATGTACTCCCTTTCCTATTTGGAACCAGTCTGTTGTTCCATGTCCAGTTCTAACTGTTGCTTCCTAACCTGCATATAGGTTTCTCAAGAGGCAGGTCAGGTATTCCCATCTCTTTCAGAATTTTCCACAGTTTATTGTGATCCACACAGTCAAAGGCTTTGGCATAGTCAATAAAGCAGAAATAGATGTTTTTCTGGAACTCTCTTGCTTTTTCCATGATCCAGCGGATGTTGGCAATTTGATCTCTGGTTCCTCTGCCTTTTCTAAAACCAGCTTGAACATCAGGAAGTTCACGGTTCATGTATTGCTGAAGCCTGGCTTGGAGAATTTTGAGGATTACTTTACTAGCGTGTGAGATGAGTGCAATTGTATGGTAGTTTGAGCATTCTTTGGCATTGCCTTTCTTTGGGACTGGAATGAAAACTGACCTTTTCCAGTCCTGTGGCCACTGCTGAGTTTTTTAAATTTGCTGGCATAGTGAGTGCAGCACTTTCACAGCATCATCTTTCAGGATTTGAAAAGCTCAACTGGAATTCCATCACCTCCAATAGCTTTGTTCGTAGTGATGCTTTCTAAGGCCCACTTGACTTCACATTCCAGGATGTCCATTACCAGCCATGAAAAAGGACAAAATAATGCCATTTGTAGCAACATGCAGGGACCTAGAAACCATCATACTGAGTGAAGTTGGAGAAAGACAAATATCATGTGATATTGCTTATATGTGGAATCTAAAAAAAGGGTACAATGAACTTATCTACAAAATGGAAATAGAGCATGTAGAAAACAAACTTATGGTTATCTGGAGATGAGTAAGGGGAAGAAGTAAATTGGAAGATTGAGACTGACACATACAGACTACTATATATAAAATAGATAACTAATAAAGACCTACTGTATAGCATGGGGAACTCCACTCAGTACTATGTAATGGCCTATATGGGGAAAGAATCTAAAAAAGAATGGATATATGTATAACTGATTCACTTTGCTGTACACCTGATACTACACAATATTGTAAATCAACTATACTCCAATAAAAATTTTAAAAATAATAAAGTAGTTTGGCTCTTGCTTCGTCTTTCTCTTATTTTGGATTAAAATTCATCCATATGTTTAACTTTTCAATTTTACAAAGCATCCTCTTTCCTTGAGAAAAGAGACAATTCACTAAGTGGCAATAAAGAATAAAACTATAAATTACTACAGGATACTTGGGGCCGGTGCACGGGGATGACCCAGAGAGATGTTATGGGGAGGGAGGTGGGAGGGGGGGTTCATGTTTGGGAACGCATGTACACCCGTGGTGGATTCATGTCAATGTATGGCAAAACCAA
>SJYQ01096311.1:256463-301749 GCA_006410935.1 Redunca redunca | reverse complement strand
CCCGCCCGCCCCGCCCGCCTCCAGCCCCCTCCCTTGCCGGTTGGGTCCGCGCGCAGCTCTCAGGCCGGGGAGAGCGGGCCCCCCAGTCCTGGCGGCCCCGTGGGCCTGCGCACGGAGCCTCGCCGCGCTCCCGCGCCCTCTGCTAGCCGCGCTTCCCTCTGCTGGCCTGCCAGCGCTGCCGCGATGCCCGCGGACCGCGTGGCGGATTTCCCGTGGCCCCTGGTCCGCTGCCCTGTGTGCGCTCCTTCCCAATGCCAGCAACTCTCTGAGCCATGCCCGCAGCCCCTGAACCACTGAGGACTGTTCTCTGGGGGTGATCGCCTGGCTCACACCTGCCCCTAAGCTTCCTTTTGCAGTGTCAGGATAAGGCACGTAGTGTTCAGGCACTTCCGACAGGATAGACTAATTGCAAAAGGAGTCACTAGCCTGTGCCAGAATGCGAGGTCATTTAGCTGCTAAGTCGAGCGAGCCAGTTTCAGCTAGCGTGGTCAGTGTAGGGGGAATTCAACGTAAAGACATTGTCTCAGTACTACAAGCCAGAATCGTTTCATCCTAACAAGAGCACCTCTCTCCATTTGGTCCTGACCAGAGCCACTCTGGTGAACCTAGTTCCCCTAAGGCCTGATGAGACCCGCCTCGCTTAGTCCACAGCCGGGTCCAGGGGAGCCGTATCATTGAACTGAGCTGGCACTGAGCAAAGCCGGCCACCCTCTGTCCAGGCACAGGGGTCAGGTTCCTGCTTGGGGAGTCACAGCAGCTGCCTGCTCTCCACCAGAGGCCTGGCCATCCCTCAGCAGCCACGGCTTCCTCCAATCAGAACAGGCTTCCTCCTTAAAAGATGGGCTCCTGACCCAATCAAAAAATGGGCCAAAGAACTAAATAGACATNAAGACATACGGATGGCTAACAAACACATGAAAAGATGCTCAACATCACTCATCATCAGAGAAATGCAAATCAAGACCACAGTGAGGTACCATTTCACACCAGTCAGAATGGCTGCGATCCAAAAGTCTACAAGCAATAAATGCTGGAGAGGGTGTGGAGAAAAGGGAAGCCTCTTACACTGTTGGTGGGAATGCAAACTAGTACAGCCACTATGGAGAACAGTGTGGAGATTCCTTAAAAAACTGCAAATAGAACTGCCTTATGCCCCAGCAATCCCACTGCTGGGCATACACACCGAGGAAACCAGAATTGAAAGAGACACATGTACCCCACTGTTCATCGAAGCACTGTTTATAATAGCCAGGACATGGAAGCAACTTAGATGTCCATCAGCAGACGAATGGATAAGAAAGCTGTGGTACATATACACAATGGAGTATTACTCAGCCATTAAAAAGAATACATTTGAATCAGTTCTAAAGAGGTGGATGAAACTGGAGCCTATTATACAGAGTGAAGTAAGCCAGAAAGAAAAACACCAATACAGTATACTAACACATATATATGGAATTTAGAAAGATGGTAACCCTGTATGCGAGAGAGCAAAAGAGACACAGATGTATAGAACAGTCTTTTGGACTCTGTGGGAGAGGGCGAGGGTGGGATGATTTGGGAGAATGGCACTGAAACATGTATAATATCATATATGAAATGAGTCGCCAGTCCAGGTTCGATGCAAGATACAGGATGCTTGGGGCTGGTGCACTGGGACAACCCAGAGGGATGGTACGGGGAGGGTGGAGGGAGGGGGGTTCAGAATGGGGAACACATGTATACCTGTGGCGGATTCATGTTGATGTATGGCAAAACCAATACAATATTGTAAAGTAATTAACCTCCAATTAAAATAAATAAATTTATATTTTAAAAAAAGCTGGGCTCCTGTTTGACGTTTCTGTTGTTCTCATAGTGTCTAATGGCAGAAGTCTGCGCACCATCACTGTTTCACAAATCTAAGGGGCACAGGTGAATCAGAATGTTCTATTGATGTGTTCCTACATATTATATGACTGTCCTGGGGAAACACAGAGAGAAGTGTCACCCATGGCATAGGGAAATCAGTGAATGGAGACTGAATGAACACTTGGTGGAAGTGGTCCCTGAGGTCTCATCCTGACCCTCAACTTTCTCTTAAACCATATCCTATTCCCAGTGGTTACATACCCAAGAGGCTGCTTCTGTTTTCACCAGTGAAAATTTTAAAGAATTATAAAGTTGGGTTTTCATCAAAATTTCTGCCATTCTTTGGCAGTCTTGCTATCACCAGTAGTACAAGGAGTCTTGCAGGCCAGGATTTAAGTCCCTGCTTTGCTACTGAGAGGTCCCCTTTCCAGCCTGACCGAGGAGTAGCTTGGTTGCCCCCTCCCTGCTGCCCCCAGATACCACCTTTCCATATCCTGCTCAGTTCCAGGTGGACCCCTGGGGAAGCTCAGCTAGTGTAGAAGCTGTGACCAGCAGAGGTGATGCAGATTCTGGAACCTCAGTCTGCCTTCCTGACCCTGGTCTGAGCACCCAGACTCCCTCAGGATGGACTCTGAGAGCCAGGCATACCTCTGCTCTCCATTGAGCTGAGACCCATCTGCTCCTTTCAAGTGCAAGAATTTACTGCCCAAATGGCCACTCATCTCAAGCTGTGAGTCTCCAGACACAATCAGAGAGGACCCAGGAGGGCCTCCCAGCTCCCAGGAAACAGCTTGCACCCAGGACCTCAGGACCCAAAGTCCTGTCTTCACAGCTCCCAAGGCCTATGTTCAAGTTCAGGGTTTTCTAAACCTTTCTTGGGGCCAGGGAAGAGCAGATAATTAAGAACAAGCAATGCTGACAAAACAAAAAAAAATCATTTCAGCCACACTACCCTTCCACAGTCTCCATCGTGGTACAGACCTCTGCTTTACAGCCTGGTTTATTTTTGGACGGTCCTCTTCACACCCAGCACTACCAAGTGTGAGTCAATGGGGACCGTGAGCTTGGAAGAAGCTGTCAGGCCTTTTCTGTGTGTTTCTTTCTCTCTGTTAAGTTTTGAGATACTTCACATAAAAGACTCCATAAAAATAAATTGTGGAAAGTACAAGGCCAATAAAAATCCCAGTGGAAGCTGAACACTAGTTTATTTAAAAAGGCGAAGAACATGCACTTACCTCGTACTGGATTCCCAGCTGCCAAGTTCCTGGGCCTGGCACCTGGTCAATGCCCCATAAATATTAATTGATCGATCCACTAGTTGGTTGCTCAACCTTCTGCAGAGCAACAAACAGTCTACCGCTCCGCTTTCACACACACACAAGCCTAAGGAGAGAGTCCTTAGGCTTTGATGGCAGAGTTGCTAAGTTGGCAGGGGAGCCTGCCACAGTGCCCTGCCTTCTACTTCCAGCTCTGCTTATTAAGAGTTAAATAATGATGTGGCAGAAATCGAATTGCAAACACTGCCAAATTCTAACAGAGGAGCTGGACGCATGCCTTTCAGGCCTCATGTATTTGGTCCTCTTGGTCTGTGCCAAGCCCTGTGCTTTGCAGCAAAAATCCAGATGTTGCCATCTTACTGCATCTTATTAGCTGGACAGAATAGGGTGCATGCAGAAGGCAACTTCTTTGTTCTTTTCTGATGTCTTTCGAACTCAATGCTCAGATGCATTTTTCCCCCTGGGGGTCTTGCATATAAAACCTTGGGCAGGTCTATAACTTTGAGCACCCAGAACAGTCCTTTTCAGTGTAAGACTCCCTCTGGCTTCTTATCTAACTCTTGGGCTCTCTCTATCTTGAGGCCAGGACTGCTTTAGGCTAGAAATAGGCATAGGAAGTGGGCACTTCAGTTTCTCCTTTCTTACCCAAATTCACACCCGCATTCTACCCTCCAGACCCAGCATCTGACACCTCTGCACCTGGGATCCAGCACAGGGCCCTCTGCTGCCTGTTTGTCCTGAGAAAACCCTGGGCTTACCCTAAGAACTTCCTCAAGAGTTCCTTTTTGAGATACCTCCCAGGGCAGCTCCATGGCTTGGGTGACGTTGCCATTCGCCAGTTGTTTATAATGCCCTCCCTCTTTTCAAGTGAAGAAAGGGCCACCTTTAGGTCATTCTGAAACTTCCTATAGAACACACCCTGCCAGTACATGAGCAGTCACGGCATGGTTGAAGCAGAGTAAAGAAGACCACTTTTCAAAATTAAACTTTTTTATTTCGAGATTATTGTCGATTCGCATGCAGTTATATGAAACAATACGGACGATCTCTGTACTCTTCACTCAGTTTGCCCCAACGGTAGCATCTTACAAAACTAGCAGAACATCACAACCAGGATATTGACGTTGATGGATCCATCCCTCTTTTTCAGATTTCTATTGTTTTACTTGTACTCATTTTTATGTGTGTATTTTAAGTTCTATACAACTTAAAATCTACATACATAATACTGTACATCAGCTGTGTTTCAATTTCTTAAAAAAGTTCTGCATAATTTTATCACAGGAGTAGGTTCGTGTATCCACCACCACAGTCAAGATATGAAACAGTCTATCACCATCAGAATGGTGCCCCTTCACAAGCACACCCACTTCCCTCCTACCTGCCCCTCCTCCCCTGCTGCTGCTGCTGCTGCTGCTAAGTCGCTTCAGTCGTGTCGGACTCTGTGCAACCCCATAGACGGCAGCCCACCAGGCTCCCCCATCCCTGGGATTCTCCAGGCAAGAACACTGGAGTGGGTTGCCATTTCCTTCTCCAATGCATGAAAGTGAAAAGTGAAAGGGAAGTCTCTCAGTTGTGTCCGACCCTCAGCGACCCCATGGACTGCAGCCTTCCAGGCTCCTCCGTCCATGGGGATTTTCCAGGCAAGAGTACTGGAGTGGGGTGCCATTGCCTTCTCCGCCCTCCTCCCCTGCTTCCTCCTAAATCTAGAGTAACCACAAATCTATTCATCATTTCTATAACTTTGTCATTTTAAGAATGCTATATAAATGGAATCATGCTGTGAAAACTTTTGCGATTGACTTTTTTTTGACATAATTCTCTAGAGATGCATTCAAGCCTGAATTAATAGTTTACTCCTCTTGGTATGAATGTACCAAAGTTTGTTTAACCATTCACCTGTGTGAAGGGCATCCAGATTATTTGCAGTTTTTGGCTATTACAAATAAAGTTGCTATAAACATTCATGTACAAGTTTTTGTGTGAATGTTTCCATTTCTCTGAGGTAAATGCCTAATATGCAGTTGCCGAGTCCTATGGTAATTGTATCATTTTTATAAGGAATTGCCAGTCTTCCAGAGTGACTGTACAATTTTCTATTTCCACCAGCAATGTATGAATGACAAGTTTATCCATATCTTCACCAGCATTTGATATTGTAATTATTTTTTACTCAGCCATTCTGATAGGTGTATAAAGATATCTGTGGTTTGACTTTGCATTTCTCTAATCACTAATGAGATTTAACATCTTTTCATATCCTTCCTTGTCATTGATATATAATCCTCAGTGAAATATCTTTTCATTTGCCATTTTCTAATTGGATCTTTGGTATTCTACTGTTGAATTTTGAGAGTTACATTCTAGATACTAGTCTTTTGTTGGGTGCATAGTTTGCACATAATTTCTCCCAGTTTACAGTTAGTCTTTTCATCCTCTTAATAGAAACTTTCACAGAGAAAAGGATAGACTTCTCATTTTCCCTTTTATGATTCATTTTCCCTTTGATGTCAAGTGTAAGAACCCATTGCCTAGCCCTAGAACCCAATCCAGGGTTTCCCAGGTGGCACAGTGGTAAAGAATCTGCCTTCCAATTCAGGAAACACAAGGGATCCAGGTTTGATCCCTGGGTCAGGAAGATCCACTGGAGGAGAAAATGGCAACCCAGTCCAGTGCTCTTGCCTGGAGAATGCTCTGAAGGGAGGAACCTGGAGGGCTGCAGGCCATGAACTCGCCAAGAGCTGGACACGACTGAGTATGCATGCAATACAACACAAGCACCAATCCTTTCCTTTTATTCTTCTGAAATTCTCATGGCTTTACATTCATATCTGAGTCTGTGATCCATTTTGAGTTTGTTTTAGTTTCAGGTGTAAAATCAATAGGGTTAATGGGGGATTTCTGTTGTTGTTTTGTTGTGGGTGGTTTTTTTTTTTTGGTCTATTTATGTTCATTTATTGAAAGGCCATTTTTTTTCCCATTAAATTTCTGCTGTACCTTTGTCAAACATTAGTTGGGAATACTTGTGCAGGGTTATTTCTGCATGCTTTATTCTGTCCCATTGAACTATATGTTTATCCCTATGATAGATTATACTGACAAAGTATAGATTATACTTTGATAGCTATACAGTAAGCCTTATTATTTAGTACAGTGATTCTTCTCACTTCAGTCTACTTTTTCAAGATTATTTTCGCTGTTCTAGAGTTTGCACCTTTTCAGAACATTTTTAAAAATAAAAATATAAAGTAAAATTTATAAAATGGACTTTAGAATAAGCCTATCTATGTCTATAACGTGCTTTCCTGGGGATCTGATAGGAATCACATTAGGCCTGTAGATTAATCTGGGGAGAACTGACATCTTTACTATGTGGAGTTGGGAAGGCCATTTTTGCTCTGCAGTTTAGTGATGAATGTGTGTATGTTTGAGCAACCCAATACAAATAGTGTGCTGGCAGATAATAGAAGCTTAATAAATATTTTTGGCGGAAAGGAAGGATGGGAGAGCCTGGCAGGATCTTGAAAAGCTGGCATCAGTGGTTCCCAAATTTGGCCACACATGCAACCCTCTGCTGACAGTAAAAGTACAGATCTCTGGGTTTCGCCACAGCCGACCCTGCTGGTTCAGGTCCTCCAGGGTTGAGGCCAGTGGACCTCTATTTTTAACGCTCTCTGTAATTGATTCTCAGGTACAGTCAGGTTTGAGAACACATAATACAGAAACTAGACATGGAAGCAGTTTGCAGGCAATGAGCTGAGCCCCTTAGGACCACACTGTTCTTTTTGATATTTGCCCTGAAACAAAGGAAGTGGCAGCTGAAATCAAGTTCACTTAAGGCAAATGAACAAGTCCTTCAAGAAATATGGCTCAAAATTCGTAAACAGCCCTGGAGGGAGGGGGAAGGTCCTTTCCTATAAGGAGAAAGAGTAGATTCATTTTGAAACTGTAGCCACCCATTTCTTTTCCAAGGAGAAAATAAGAAACCCGAGTTCAGAGGACTGCAAGCAGTTGCAAAGTTGTAAATACTGTTATTTATTCACCGCACTGACTACTTGATTAATCCCCTAACCTTGAGGCCATGAAACTGTGCAATAGGGCCCCGAGGGAGCTGACTCCAGCCCTGAGAATGTTGGAAGCGATACTGTTCAGATGCCTGCAAACATCTTTCCAGATAACCTTTCAGATTTTTCTATTAGAAAAGAAAGTGAAAGTGGAGTCACTCAGTCATGTCTGACTTTTTGTTTGTTCTTTCTCTCTGCTGTTTCAATTTTTTAAAATTTCAGTGTAAAATTCATTATTTAAGTAATAAATATATAAAAGTAAAGGAATTTTTAACAAAATATTCCCCTAATTCCATCACACTGGGCAATTTCTACTAACATTCCATTGGCTCACCTTCCCTGCTCTTCATTGTATTCCTCTGTGTGCATACACGCTTTTCTGCTGCTTTTTATTCCTAGCATACAATTTGGAGTTGTTATGTCAAACGTTTTCCTAAGTTGTGACTTTTCAGTATTTAACTTAATTGTTTTCTTGGCTGCGTAATATTCAATAGTGCTAATATGCTAGAACTGCTCTCTTCACCGTGTCTTTAGTATTGCCATATTTTATTCTATTACCATTTCTATTCTATTCTTTTTTAACCCAAAATAATTGTTTTTAATATTATTACTGATATATTCTAAGGCATTCCTGCCATTTTTAGTTTGCTGTTTTACTCAAGAATAATGAGACAAACATCTTAAATAGATATTTTCTTATATTGAATTATTTCTTTGGGATAAATTCTCAGGAATATCATTGTGAGGTCATCAGGCATAAGTATCTTTATGGCTTTTGATATTTCTGAAAATACCAAATTCACCAAAATTTTGCCAAAATTGGATAGTATTTTTTAAATTTTGCAAATGTGGTGGATGCAAATGTATATATTGGCATTATTTTTTATTAGAATGTGTCTACCATTTGCATTTTTATCATATACATTGTCTGTTTAAATACTTTATTGCTCTATTATAAATATAATGACCTTTCTAAATATTATAGACATTAATCTGTATTCACAATTATGTAAATGTTTCCCTATCCACTGCTCCTAGTTTTACATTAATTTTGTCATTGTTACTAAACAGAAGTTTTAATTTTTCCAGTATTGTCAACTTTGCAATTCTTGTTTGTTACACGCTTTGTCTATTGCAGGCTGCCAGAGAAAGTTACTACGCCTCTGTAGATCTGATAAAACCAGAGTCTATTTTCTTCCAGTTTTCCTATGCTTTTTTTTTTAAGCGAACTGTATGCAGTTTCAGTGGACGAAGTGAATTTGGAACCTAAGTCGTCTTTTCCAGCTCTTTCAGTTCTGCCTACGGAGCTGGCCTCTTCCCCCGCACTGACTGCCGTAAGCCCCTGTCATATAGCACTCGGTGTTGCTTGGCTCACACTGCGGCCCACCAAGCCTGTCTCTTGTGTACGCTTGATCGCTACAAGTTTTAGGGCTTTAGTTTTTGCGACGGTGGTGGCTATCTGGTAATACTGGACCTGCCATTTCACTCTTCCTTTTATCTTTGAGGGTCCCATCTATTTTTCTTTCCTATAATTTTTAGAATCAGAGCCCAAAAAGGAAAATATTCTTAAAAGAATGTATAACCATTTGGAATTGCATGGGAAAAACCCAGACAGATAACAAAACATATTACTCCCATAGCCTTTGAGCCAAGTCTCTCATCAGATTTCTGCAAGGGATCTGGGGGCACTTTGAATACCATGGAAATTCCTTCAACCAATGGAGAACCCAAAAGTATCAGCTGCAACAAAGCATGTGTCCCAGAAAGTGTGGCCACTGCACACTTACGGTACAGTGAGAATGTACCCGTTATTGGTTTATCTTGATGTGAGAGGTTGATTCTCAAATTCTTTCACCAGAGGAAGTCCCACTTTGAGCTTGCAGGGGCACATGCACGCGCCTGCATTCACACACACACACACACGCAGAGCTTTATTCAACATAAACCCCAGAACTAAAGAGGGTCACAGTCACTACTCAAAAAATGAGTTTCAGAAGTGACAGGCATGCTTTTTCTTTTTTGAAGTTGCTTCTTAAGTGGGCCAGACCTTCCATTCCAAGTCACCTTCTCAGAGCCCCGCTGGCCTCCTTCCTGATTGTAGAGTATGTGGGTATATTCTTTAGACCAACATCTGAGGCTCTTCCTTGTGATCAGGGTCAGAAGGATATCCAGGCAGAAACCCTCAGGTTCTGCCTCTGGAGATTGTCCCACTTTTTCTATTCACCTAAAACAATAGCAGCTTTTATTGGATTGCTTTGCCATTTGGCCAGCAGCCTCCCCTAAACAGAACAGTTCAATTGTCTTTTTAATCTTACTGGACAGCAGTGGTTGTTTTAGCCTCAGAAGAGAGAAGCGGGAGGACGCATGACGTGTGATGGAAAAACGTGTGTGCTATACAAGTCCACGTGGGCGGGCACATTCTAGGGGAATGTGAAAATGCACCAAAAGGGCAATCAGACAGCAGTGTGTGACTCTGCCCCCCTAGCTGCACGATCTCAGACGAATTAAATAAAATCTTCTAAGCTCCGTTTAAAAAGAGGAATAAAAATACCACTCAAAGTTGAAGATTCAATGAAGTCATTTATGGAAAGTACCTATATACTATTACTGTCTTAATATCTAAAAGAACAAAATAAAATAATCTGTTACACAATTTTAAAGGATGCATGACTCCATCCATAAGCAAAGTCCCATTATGCCCTCCAAAACGGCTCCGTACTTCCAGGATGAAAGAGAAAATGTATAGAACAGAGGCCCTTAACATTTGGGAGATTTATTCTCCTGGAGAACTCGGAGAATATTAAAAGTTACTTTTTCCAAAAGACGCAGCAAGTCAACATTCTAACTGTAGAGATCCCCACCGGCCTCGAAGCACATCTGTGGGCAGCTCCATGGAGCCCAGGCTGGGGACTCACGCCTTGAGCCTCACCGCCCACAGGCCCACCTTCTGTCAGCAGGGAGAATAAGTGACCACGACAGGACTCAGCTTAACTACATCCCAAGCCATCATCCGTCGGAGGGCTATTCAGTCCACCCAGAATCTTGACATCTCTGCCATAAACCAGTGCCTCTCCTCACCCTGCCTCACACCCCGTGCTCGGGCACAAGCTCTTTGTCTACAAGGGGAAAAAGAAAGACAGTGTATTGAATGCATTAATAAGGTTGCGTCATCTCACTGCTGTAATTTCCTCCTTTATTATTTATGATTAAAAGCAGCTAACACTTTTTGAGTTCTTACTACATGCCACACAGTGTGCTAAACACGTGACACAAATTGTCATCTAACACTCCCAGGAACAGCACGAGGTGGATTTCATTATCCACATGGCAGTCAGTTAGCTGCACCTTAGATGGTTTAAAGGAGCTTCCCTTGTGGCTCAGCTGGTAAAGAATCCGCCTGCAATGCAGGAGACCTGGGGTTGATCCCTGGGTTGGGAAGATCCCCTGGAGAAGGGAAAGATGCTAGTATTCTGGCCTAGAGAATTCCATGGACTCTACAGTCCATGGCGTTGCAAAGAGCTGGACATGACTGAGCGACTTTCACTTCACTTCACTTCATTTCACCAGATGGTTTAAAAGTCACTTGCTGCAGGTCATTTAGCCAGTGAGTGGCAGAGCCTAGCTCGGCGCCATGCTCTCACGACTGATCTCTGCTTCCTCCCTTCAGGGCACTGCAGATCTCCTAGGACTTTCCACGAGTACTGACACTTTCGGTCCTTAACTGTTTCCCCATGATCCCCAAAGCATTTCTCATCCTATTTCTTTTAGCTCTCCAGCCCTAAGGAGCCCCCTCTAGGAAGATGGCCCTCCACGTACAAGCTGCTCTCTGCTTGCTTTACACTTTGGTGAGCCCGTAATGCATCCCTCCTAAAGTTGTCAGAGTGTCCAACTTTCCCGTAAATGGCATGCAGGGTCCTCAAAGCCTCCATGTCATCCTCTCTATTAACGCATTGCTTCCTATTTCAGATAAGAGCCAGCCCATTTGTCATATTTGAATTTCAAATATCCACCCACCTTATCAGCTTGCCTGCCACTGTCCTTTGAGAGTCCAGTTCAGTCATTTGTGATGAAAATGTAGCTGGGACACAATATAAATGAAAGTGAAAGAGCGTATTTCAATTATGCCTAAATCTTCACAGCCAGTGCCTTGGTAAGTTCCAGTGTGTCGTGAAAATGTGTTGATGCGAAAGCTTCTTGAACATTCAGCAGTTTGCAAATACTGGAACTACCTGTGTTGTAGGCACGTGAACAGAATTTGAGAGTTTAACCCTCTCCATTTGCAGTCTGACGGTTTTTGTGACACTTATTCCTCCCGTGTCTTCATCAGTCTGATCTGACTCCAGCCTGGTCGTCCCAGCTTCTGGTAGCAGTTCGCGTGAACAGTTTGGCTTTCTTGATCAAGAAAGAGCCCCACAGGGGCTCTTGAGAGGGGCCACACCTCATGTCACCAAGACTCTTCTCTGAAATACATTTAGCCCGCGGGAAGGCAGAACCGCACAAAGTAACCACTGAGCGAGTGCTAAGGAGGGACAGCGGGCCTGGCCACACGCTGCAGGCAGCAGAGGTCCATGAAGGGGTCCTCAAGGGGGAGACCTGGGGCTGGATTCCGACTCCATCACTTACGTACTGATGACCTGGAAAGTCCTGAGTGTGCCATCGGTATAGAGTGAAGTGTCGGGGCGTAGGGTTGTTGCCTTGGAACAGGGAATATGGTAAGTACCACGAAGAGGTGTGACCCCAGAGGGGAAGCAAGGGGATTGCTGTGATGCCCATGGACCACCACCCAGCCAAAGCGGAGACACTGACTCCCTCTAGAAGAATTTAGCCCAGCCTCATTCCACCCAGAGTGCTACCCACCCGAGGGGGCCGTCATCTGCGTCCTCAGCCTCCTCGAAGTCTTCCCACTCGCTCTCACTCTCATGGGACACTTCTGGAGGCAAAGACGGTGAGAAAGTACCCCAGAAACAGAACTGTGGTAGTAAGGGAATGGTCCCTGAATCTGCCTCCAAACGTTCTCCACAGGGTAGCTGGTCTCCCAGCGAGGGGTTGATAGTAAGATGCACTTCATCCTCCGAGGTAGGAGAAAGGGTCTCAGGTGGATGGTGCATGTCCCGTTCCTCATTATCACTGTACAGTTCAGGACTAGAAAACAGAAATCCACGTGTCTTCCAGGGTTGATCACAAATCCCACTCCCCACCTTCCCTTGCCTTCAGGATGCTGTCATGACACGTCACAGGCAAGCCAGCCAGATTTCAGACAGTTCCTGCCAGAGACCCCTCTGGGGCCAGGAGGTGAACAGTGAGCAGGGTGCGGCCCTTGACCCTGAGGAGTCCATGATTTAATGGGAAGAGTGAGCAGTGAACAGATGTTACAATCAGGTAGTTAGTGCACAGAACAGAATGTTATGAGAGTGGGCGAGCTCCTTGCTGAGTCCAGGAGATGGTGGGGGGGACTCGCCAGAGGACCCGGATCAAAAGCAGAGCTCTGACCCATGCTTCATATGGGAAGACAGTCAGACCTCAGGCAAGTTTATTAACTTCTCGAGAGCCTGTTTTGTCATCTGAAAAAACGGGAAGGTCACAAAACCGATAGGAGTGTTGGAGTGCTTCAATTAAATAATTCTGGTACAGCCAGCCATGGCTCCTGGAACAGGGTGAGTTCTCAGTAAATGCAGGAGGCCGTGTTACTACTGTGATTATAGTTCTTTCAACAGAGGAATTAGATGGAAAGGGCCAAAGCAAGAGGCTCAGCACAACTGAAGCAGGTGACCTTCGAAGCACTTTGTGCAAATATCAGGTCCTTTTCTGAGCATTTCAAAAGTGCTTATTTGGAGAGGCAGCTAGCTGGAGCGACGTTTACTCCCTGCGTGACATAGGAAGCAGGTGAACAGCGAGGCTCATCGTCTGGCGACGAAGGTGCAGAAGCAATGGTGAAAGAATAAGGCTTCCAGGGGTTTCCAAAAGTCACCACACACGCCTCTTTGATTAGAAAGAGCAGTTCATGAAGATGACAGAGCATTTTGCACAGGGCTTCCAACATGCAAAGGAGGTACTCAGAAAATATCTGCAGAGAGTCTGGTTAGAGATGAGTAGGAAAATCTGCAAGAAATGCAGACAGGCTGATCTTTGCACCAAATACGCAAGTCTTTGTTTATCATCCTCCTTACCCACCCCCATATCAACAGTTGGTTTTGTCAGTATCCCCAGCCCTCCCCTTCCCTTTCCTGAAATATGTCTTTCCCTTAAAAGCAGCGCTGGCAACTCCCTGTAGCCAAGAGCTCCCAAACACCCATACAGGTGGCCCTCCTTCTGGTACAGCCAGAGTAGCTTTCTCAACTTGAGTTTTGCTGTCAAAGAGACATCCTTTCTGCTCATGAGAGATACAGGGTTCAAGTAAATGTGCATTTCATGTAAATATACACACACTCATGTGCTTAAAAAGGGTCTCTATTCTGTAAGGACAATCACTTTAGAAAAATATTTTAAAATCTCTAAGCACTTTAAGAAGTTGGTTTAAAACCTTAAACTACTCAACCAAATTGTGTAGAAAAATGTGTTTCTTTGTAAATATAGGGAGGGAACATCATGGAAGCTTTACCAAAGGACAGGAAATCCAGCCTGGTGCCCAGGCCCACTCTATTCTCCTTCCCCAACCCCCTCAGCAGCCAACCTGTCCCACCTTCCCTGCCAAGAAGCAGGTGGCAACAGGGCAATGCCTGGCTGTCCACACTTCACCTCCACGACTGTGCTCCTCCAATCTTTCTAATAATCTCCATGCTCTCCAGATTGGATCTGGGGCTCTAGCTGCCGGCCCCACCAGGAGAGGGATCCAGGGATGCCATCAGCCTGAGAGGCAAGAGGCAAAGCTGCTGGGTGTCTGGAGAAAGGTTAGTGATCTCCAGGGTGACATTCTGGCCATTCTGGTGACATTCTCACCTCAGGGAGAATCACTGCCTTTCCATCCACCCTTCCCCCCAGGCTCCCGACTGCTCTTGGAGCTCTGACCAGGGGTTTGCTTGTGGATGTGGGAAAAGAGAGGTGAGGCAAGAAGAGGCACAGGAAGTCAAATACTGTGTTGCTTTCTTACATGTTTTGCAGAGATCTGCTACTATATGGCAGTAGTGTGTGTGCAGTGTGGTAAAAGAAGAGAACAGGGCAAGAAGAGTAGACTTTCATCTTCTCCAAGAGCACTCTGGGTTTGCAAGGCTGCTGGCAGCCACTTGACTGTGGAAAGCAACCACCTGGTAGATGCTAAGATCTGGCGGTTTGCTGGGCATTTCAGTTGATCGGGATCTGTCTTCAGCTGGAAATGACGAGGAAAGAGAAGGGAAACTGAGCTGTGTGGAGCTCTTGCTGTGTGCCCGGCTCTGGGCTGGTACTCTCCGTGTGTTATTTCTCTTGACGGCCGCAGCACACTTTGGAGTTACCGAGGTCTTCACTAACATTTGAGAGCCTCAAGCTCAGAGAAATCAATTCGCCAGACACGCTAGTAAGTAGTAGAGCTGAAACCAAGGCTATATGATCAAGAAGTCAGTGATCTTTTTGATCTAAACCACTGAAAGAAAACTTCACTCATGGATGCCAGAAGCAAAGAGGCAGTTACCTGGGGCAGTCACTTCAGAACTGAACTGTGGACATGCAAGGGAGACCCACAAAGAATCACAGCCCCACCTTGGAACCCTAACTCTGACCCTGCCCAGGAGCTGGGGGGACTGTGTCCAGAGATTGCTGGTCATGTGCCATGGTTTTCCTCCGGTAGGGAGAAGCCACTACTATATGTGCTTTAAGTGCAGCTAAGGTTCTATTGGAGGAGAAGCTGACATAGTTGAATTTTGCTTGGCCACACAATACAGTGTACTTTTAAAAAGTTCTATCTGGATGCTTCTGGGAAACGTGCCTGGCTTATGTCTGTCACAGACCGAACCCTGTCTAATTGCATTACCCCAACTGCTTTATAGTTCGTCTCACCTACTGGTCCCTATAGATTTACCCTTAAAAGCCTTCTAGGATGCCAACAATTAAGAGCCATTTAATGTTGGTGGGTCTATACAGTGTCGAACATGAAACATTGTTCCCCGTTGTTTGGCTGCTTTGTGCCCATGCATCTAACACCACGCCTAGGAGCAATACCGTCCCCTCTCTCCATATCCATACCCTCTCTCCACGTGCGTACCCTCTCTCCATATCCGTACCTTCTCTCCATATCAGTACCCACTCTCCATATCTGTGCCCTCTCTCCATATCTGTGCCCTCTCTCCATATCTGTACCCTATCCCCATATCCATACCCTCTCTCCTTATCCGTTCCCTCTCTCCACATCTGTCCCTTCTCTCCATATCCGTCCCCTCTCTCCACATCCGTCCCCTCTCTCCATATCCGTCCCCTCTCCTTATCTGTACCCTCTCTCCTTATCCGTCCCCTCTCTCCATATCCGTCCCCTCTCCTTATCTGTACCCTCTCTTTGCTCCTAACAGGTTTCCAAACACCTTGGATATGTGTAGTAAATACTCATCAAACTGAATGAAAGAGTTTGTTTTCCATCAGAACAGGACTGAGAAGTGGAAATACTCAGGGGTGGATGAGCACAAAAATGCAGACTAAGTTAAAAACAAATGGCGATTAAAATGAACTTTACAGGGCTTCCCTTGGGGTCCAGTGTTAGGAATCTGTCTTGCAGTGCAAGGGACCCCGGTTTGACCCCTGATCCAGGAAGATCCCACGTGCGTCAGAGTAATAAACCGCGGCACCACAGCTTCAAGCCAGCACTCTGGAGCCTGTGAGCTGCAGCCGCTGAACCCCACGCGTCCAGAGCCCGTGCTCCGCATCGAGGGGAGCCACTGCAACGAGAAGCTCTGCGCGCCGCAGGGAAGAGTAGCCCTGCCTCTGCAGTAGAGGAAGCCTGCGAACAGCAACGGAGACGCACCACAGCCAAGAAGTGCTATTAAATAAAGAAACCTTTTTTTTTTTAATGAAGTCTTCAGTCTCGTTTTGAAGATGTAGGTTTTTTTAAGCTTCTGTTGATTATAAAGCATCATATTAGCTTAGAAGTGATGGTGCACACCAGGGAAACTCTTTTTATCACCAAGCTTCAAGAGGCCACGAGGGATGCAGAACAAAGGTTTGCATGCGAGGAAGAGATCCCAAGGCCTGCCGTCTGTAGTCTCCAAGGATACTGGAGGACCCCTGGGTGAGGTTGGCTTTCCTAAAATCTCACAAGTTGTGACTACATCAGCTCCAGATTTCATGCTTCTCTTCTTTCATCCTCCCCTCCAATTGCCCAGAACCCTCCTGGCCCAGCCAGCACCTGAGCCATGTTATTAACTGTTTGCTTGTAATTTCTAGCAATGACATGCATACAGTTTACAATATGTCTGCAAATGGACTGAGCCTTACCTTCCAAGTCTCCCGATATCACAAACTGAATCACAGTTTTGCCTCAAATCCTTCTCCAAAGAGGTAGCCAATGTTGATGCCTCCATTTCTTGGTGAAGTCTGCATAGATGAGGGAAGGAATCCCGAGGATCAGTCAAGCAAGTGGCCCAGGGTCTCTCTGTGTCCTGGTCCCGTTGTGCCTCTTGGGTGGCTTGTTGGAAAGACTCTGGCGGGAGACCCAGGCCCTCCCCTGTGTCTGGGGAGGCACTGTGCCTCTGGCTGTCCCCCTGATCCAGGCTGGGGCTCTGCTCCAAGTCAGTGCATGCTGCCCTCGGGTATTGTTTGTCCGCTGCAAGCACAGGTGTCTATTGAAAGAAATACTGCGGATTATTGGATCCATGGTGCACATTGAGCAAAATCTAAATGTTGCTTTTGTGCCAGCTGGCACCACAGCTGGCACCACAGTTGGCACCAATCCACCTTTTCCGTGCTCTTCAAATGAGTGCCTAGACTTGCTATTTCCGTGTCCACCTCTTCCTCCTTGCACCCACCCGAACAGGCTTCTGTCTCCATTACTCAGCTGAAAGATATCTAATTAGGATCTCTAGTTACCTACATCTTTCTAAAGCCAAAAGATGATTTCTGTCTTCATCGCTAACTCTCAACAATGTTCGGCATAATTGGACCCTCCTCCGTCCTGAGAATGTCCTTTACTCGTTTACCCTACTCAAACACTGAGTTTACCCTAAGCTCCGCCCTTATCCGAATCACGTCCAGGCCTCCTTCTCCGTCTCATGCGTTATCTCATTTCTTTGGACCAGACCACTCAGTGTTGGGTGTCGCATCGCTCACTTCTCAGCCCTCTGCTTGACTTTTTTGGTATTCCTCCCCGAGATGATCTCATCAAATTTTCAGCTTTCAGTGGCATTATTTGCTGGTGATTTTGAATTCACATTTTCCAGCCCTAGCAGATAACTCCATTGAATGCTCTAAAAACATTTGTTTGCAGGCTCTCAAGAACTTCTGCTTCTTTCCACATACCTTAAACTGCTCCCTCCAAGCACACCCTGTCTTGGTAAGTGGCACCACCATCCATTCAGCTACTTGAGCCAACTCCACTCCCGGTCTTCACACCAATGTCTAGTCTAAAAGTCATCCCATGGGCTCTGCCTCCCAGAGTGTCCTCAGCCTGACTCCTCCTTACAGCTGTCTGGCTACAGCCCGAGTCTAAGACGCAATATGTTACCTGAATCACTGCCAGATTACCTGCCCTACTCCATCTCTCCCGGCAACCTAAGTGACCTCTCCAAAGTGTGGGCCAGATGAGGCCACATTCCTGCTCCACCCTTCACCCTCCCACCTCCCCAGCCCCGTGGCTTCCCATGGCAGCCAGGATGGAATCAGCACGTCACCAAAACCCACAAGCCCCACACGATGCGGTTCCAGCGCCCTCTACGGCTCCTCCGCCTCCACAGTCCCTTCACTAGCGACTGTCCAGGCACAATCCTTATCTTTGTGTCCTTCAAAAGTCTCGGTCTTTCCTATCTCAGAGCGTTTGCACTTGCTATTCCTTCTGCCTCAAATGACCAACTCCAGATGTTTGCGTAGCTGCCTCCTTCTCGTAACTATTCTAGTTCTAAACCAAAGTCTCCCTTCCTTGGTCTTCAACCAGACCTCTGGAGCCAAGTGAATGAATGAAAATTCTTCTTCCATGTGGCTCTCAGGCATGAGGAGAGAAGAAGCATGCCCACCATTCCTCGCCTCAAACCCTCTCCATTGGACACTTCTGGGTTCTCTGGTACAAGCTCTTCTCCGACAGGACAACTATTTCCTTGGCATTTACCAGATATCTGAGCAAAGACACAGGGTACCAGCCCCTTGGCGTGATGGTCTTGGAGTGTGTGAAATTTGACCCTCTCCCTCCCTGTTCACTTGCCTAACACAACTGCTATCGTCTACCTTCTTTCCCAAGCTAGCAGCTCTCTGATTTCCCTCCTATAGCTCTTGCCTCACCAAAGTTGGTATAAAATGACCTCTTAGAGTCCAAGCATCTAGAATACATGGGTCCCCTGTGCTGTCTCTACCAGCTGTCACCTTCAGTGCTAAGTGGCTGATTATGACTGATAAGTGGCTGATAAGCCGTGGACACGGCTTATGCACGTCTCAGGTGAGGAACCATGAGACCTGGAGAAGTTAGGCACGTGTCCAGGGTCCTTGCAGCGAGCAGAGCAGGCAGAGATGACTCCCGGCGTCCACGCAGACCCTCCCCCATGAGCGAGCTCTGCTGGTTGCTGGTGGCCCACAGAAGCCCCTCCCGGGAGCTGTGTTCAGCTTAAGGGGACTGCCCCAGCCGGTTAGGCCCCTCCCTTGGGCAGCTCAGACCCTGGCGCTGTTTGGCGCAGATAGCAAAGGTGCAGGCTCTTCTGTTCCAGTTAAGGGCAGGTCTGAGGGGCCATCTCAGCTTCAGAGTTCCCTCTGGGCTCAGCTGAAGCTCACTTACTTCCCCTTCCGCCCAGCCCTGCTTCTCTCACCCTCACAAGGGTGTTCCCAAGAGCTGTCCCCATCCACCCCCGGCACTCCAGGCTGTCACAGACTCTGTGTCCTGGAGGCTCAGCCGGTGGCAATGTGATGGGTAACGCTAAGTGCCAACCTGCTAGGCCATAGAAAGTGAAAGTGAAGTCACTCAGTCGTGTCCGACTCTGCGACCCCACGGACTGTAGCCCACCAGGCTCCTCCATCCATGGGATTCTCCAGGCAAGAGTACTGGAGTGGGTCGCCGTTTCCTTCTCCAGGAGAGTACCCAGATAATTGTTCAAATACAAATCTAGATGTGACCCTAAAAATATTTTTTAAATAAGAGAGTTGTCTATAAATCAGTAGACTCTGAGTGACACAAATAACCTTCTGTAATGTGAGAAAGCCTCATTCTGTCAGTTGAAGGCCTTAGGAGAAAAATGACTGAGATCCCCAAGAAAAAATGAGTCCTGCCCCCAGACTGCTTTAAGATTCACACTGTGACGTCAACTCTGCTAGATTTCCAGTCAGCCAGCCTATCCCACGGAATTTAGACTGGTCAAGCCCCACGACAGGGAAGCCTGGTGTACTGCCACCCAGGGGGTCACAAAGAGTCGGGTACAACTGAGAGACTGAACTGAACTGAAGCCCCGTGGTCACCCGAGCCAGTTCCTTAATCTCTCCCTCTCTCCTTCTCTCTCTACACACATGCACACACATATCCTATTTGTTATATTTCTCCCAAGAACCTAATACAGGCATCAACATAACAATCTGAATTTTCCAGATTCCAATGCCTGTCTTCTCTGCACCAGACTATACATGCCTAATCCATGTTTCAGAAGGTGGACTTGGATCCTTCCTATTTTCCCCTCCATTTCATTCTTCAGAATGGAAATTCTTACCTCCCCTTTATCTGGCTTCATATGCACGCTCCTTGCTCCTGGTTTCCCCTCTCTGGTGCCTGGCTGCCTCTGACGCCAGAGAACCCAGCCCTAGAGGTTTCACAGTCAAGGTTTAAATATGTAACCAACTATGGGAAGACCCAGATATTGGGAGAAGCAGGAGGAGGGAGAGGAAGAGAGAGATAGGGCCTTATGAGCTTGTCACAGACTAATTGAGGGTAGGGTCATGAGCAATGTTCCCGCCCCAATGAAATAAGACGGCATTGAACCCTATTGAAGGCAAAAGTTAGGCTTCTCAGGACCCACCAGACAAGAAAGGGGTGCCTGAACATGATGCATGTGGAGAGAGCAGAGGGCAGCACCTCCTACCTGCCAGCCCTGGTCCATCTCAGGCAGCGCACCCGGAGAGGGTCGGCAAAGCAGGAGCGTGACTTCCTGTGAGGCGCCTCGAAGTAAATGGAGCACCTCCTACCAGAAACCAAAATCTATGGTTAGTTATGGGGCTGGCCTGGCTGTGAGGGTATCCTCCTCTGTGTTCCCCACTATCTCTCGGGCCCCTCCTCTCCCTACCTCGTTCTGTGTCTTGGCTGCAGAGAACTTTGGAGAGCACTGCTGTGGGCCTGACTTCCCCAAATGCATGGATCCAAGGCCACAAAATGATGAGCCAACGCTGAGCTTTAAATGACCAAGGTCTGCTCAGGGCCTTTGCACAGCAGCATCTCCCAATACTGATGCCTCTTCTTCAGAGAGAAAGAGTGAGTCTAGCAAATGACTCTTCCCATTTCAGTGTTCATTGCTTCTCTACCCTGCTCATATCCGGAGCTATCAGTCACATAAATGCCACCACTCCAATTCTAAAGCCTGACCCTCAGCCCCGAGCTTCTGCCCAGGCTCAGCTCAGGCCCTCGGAGCTTCTCACCTGTGACGCTGCAGTGAGCTCCTCTCTGCTCCCTGGCTCCTCCACCCTCACCCACCTCCCTTCCTCCACATGGCTACCATGCAATCGTTCCCAAATGCAGATATCATCAGGTTCTTCTGCCGAACCCCTTCTCTGGCTCACCTCACCCTCAGCATACGCACAGCACCCAGAATCTGGTCTTACCTGCTGCCTCTCTCCCACTTTCTCCCCTCTGCCCCTGCATCCGTGGCTCCCACCATAGTGAACCTCTTGCTGCAAGCCATCCTCTCAAAGCCCCAGGCGTGAGGTTGCCTGAGGAGCTCTTATTACCTAACGAGGCCAGGACTTCTCAACATCTCAGCACTGCTGGCACTTTGGGCTGAATAACTTTGCTGTCAGAGCTGTCCCGTGCATTGCAGGGTGTTGCGCAACGTCTCTGGTCTACCCATGAGATACCCTTAGCTGTGACAACCATAAGCGCCTCTGGGCTTCACCAGATGTTCCAAGAGGCAACTTCACCCCCACCTGGGGACCACTGATCTGGATCCTACTCAGTGCCCCCAGCTACAATAGCCTGCTACAAAAGGGGCTGACTGATACATGCAATATTTCACTGAGATGTTATGCCATAAATGTCGTCGCTGTTCAGTCACTAAGTCGTGTCCAGCTGTTTGCGACCCTACGGACTGCAGCACGTCAGGCTTCTCTGTCCTTCACTACGTCCTGGAGTTCACTCGGATTCATGTCCATCAAGTCGATGACGCCAGCTGACTAGCTCATCCCCTGCTGCCCTCTTCTCCTTAGTGTCCACTTTTTACTTTCTTTTCCATTATGTTTTTTATCATAAACACAACAACCTACACAACTCTACATGTCAAAGCTGCAAATTTAATAGAGAAATGGGAAAGAGAGTAGAAAAGGGCCTACAGTGGCCCACTGGAACTCCATGCCCACCTCTGGGAGTGAGTGTTAGGAGACCGTTAGCACAGAAAGAGTTTTATCTTAAGTTTCATCACAAACCTAACTCGAAATAAGGCTTGCTCAAGGTCAGATACTTAAGAATTGAGATGAAAGTTTTAATATGAGGGTGTTCTGCCAGTTTCTGTTTATGTGATTCGAGCTCAGACTCCACGTGTGATTTCCAGGAGCCCAGAGTATTCCTCACCGAGGGTGGGTAGCCCTGAAAGGAATGTCCTCAGCCCGCAAACCTTAGTCCACAAACAGGACTGCACCCCTCACGTCCTCCCACCTGGAAGTCCAGGCCTTCCGTCGACCTTCCATTCACAGCCAGGATAAGGTCACCAGCTGCGATGGCCCCATTCTCCTCCGCCGGCTGCCCAGGGAAAAGCCGCTTAATCATCACGAGATCATTCTTGAGGCGGCCGCAGTGCTCACTCTCCATCTGCACAAAACTGAATCCCAAACCACTGGCATTCTTTTTTAGCTTGACTTCAAACTTGGGGCCTGTATCATGGGATATGAATGAGATCCATCCTTCAGTAAATTACAGATAAAATTTGCCAGCCTCAAAATGCAAATTGTCAAATAGATGAATTATTTCTGTTTTATGTTAAAAGATTTCACTATGTTCACTTTTATACAGAGTCTATTATACACTTTATAGGTCAATGGCATCCAACAGAAACATGTGAGCGGCATATGCAAACTACATATGTAATTTCAAAGTTTAACCCCACATATCTAAAATATTACTGTTTCAACATGCAATCAGTGTGAACGAAATTATTAATGAGGTATTTTACGTTTTTCTTATGAACTAAATCTTTAAAACTTGAGTATGTATTTTATCAGTTTGGATTGGCTACACCTCAAGTGTTCAATAGCCACATGGGCAAGTGGTTACCATATTGGACAGAGTAATTATAGGTAGCCAACAAAGTTATATGTAAAGATACAATGTATCAGTTCAGTTCAGTCGCTCAGTTGTGTCCGACTCTTTGCGACCCCATGAAACGCAGCACGCCAGGCCTCCCTATCCATCACCATCTCCCGGAGTTCACTCAGACTCACGTCTGTAGAGTCGGTGATGCCATCCAGCCATCTCACCCTCTGTCGTCCCCTTCTCCTCCTGCCCCCAATCCCTCCCAGCATCAGAGTCTTTTCCAATGAGGCAACTCTTTGGATGAGGTGGCCAAAGTATTGGAGTTTCAGCTTTAGCATCAGTCCTTCCAAAGAACACCCAGGGTTGATCTCCTTTAGAATGGACTGGTTGGATCTCCTTGCAGTCCAAGGGACTCTCAAGAGTCTTCTCCAACACCACAGTTCAAAAGCATCAACTCTTCGGCGCTCAGCTTTCTTCACAGTCCAAGTCTCACATCCATACATGACCACAGGAAAAACCATAGCCTTGACTAGATGGACCTTTGTTGGCAAAGCAATGTCTCTGCTTTGGAATATGCTATCTAGGTTGGTCATAACTTTCCTTCCAAGGAGTAAGCATCTTTTAATGTCATGGCTGCAGTCACCATCTGCAGTGATTTTGGATAGCCATCTACAATAGACCCATATCATTTAATAAAACTTGTATCTCATATATTCCTGTTACCCTTTTAGAAACCCAGTCATCTTTTAGTGTACTTGAAAAAAACTTTTGGAATAACTAGATCATGAAAATAATTATGGCCAGCTCTATGAAAATGTTTCTGCTGCCATTTTGTTTGGCTCTATGAACTGACCATAGACAAAACAACTGCTTCTGGGCACCCAGGGTGGACACAGACTCAGGAACTTTTATAGCCTGGCAGCCAAAGAGGTCTCTAGGCCTCCCCTAGTCTGCCTGGACCACCCCAATAGAGGGCCAGAGCACTAACTTATAAACTCGGATTTGGGGCAAGAATGAAGGTGTCTGAAGCAATTAGGTTCGGGGATGTCACATGACCGATTTCAGCAGCAGCATCGTTGGACCACCGTAGCTCACTCTGTAGTCAGTTTCTCAAAGGTCCTCCGTGGAGTGAGCTGAGGAACGATGAAAGAGCAAACGGGCTTATTCTACACACACGCCTTCCCCCTCCACCATGTGTATTCAACCTGACTTATGCCTTCAGACAAATCTCCATAAAGGGGTTGAAGAGCAATTAAGCTCCAAATCATGATATTTTAAGGGAATAAGTCGTGTCCGACTCTATGAGACCCCACAGCCAGCAGCCCACCAGGCTCCCCCATCCCTGGGATTCTCCAGCCAAGAACACTGGAGTGGGCTGCCATTTCCTTCTCCAGTGCGTGAAAGTGAAAAGTGAAGTGCAGTCGCTTAGTCGTGTCCGACTCTTAGCGACCCCATGGACTGCAGCCCACCAAGCTCCTCCATCCATGGGATTTTCCTGGCAAGAGTGCTGGCAAGAAACAAAACCATAGGGAAGTCAGAAAAGCAACCCATCAGAAGATGTGCTACACTGTCCCTGTAAACTGAGCGTTGGTTTGCTTTTCTAAAAGCTAATAACTAGGCTAGGTTTCTGAGCGCCTTCCTCTCCTCACCCACCTCAGCATTCCTCAGATTTTGCCAAAAAAATCTTGGCTGAAATATGGACATTTGGTCAGAAAAGGCATGACCCTTTCATTTCAATTTCAACCCAAAATACTTATACACAAGCATTCCAGCAGCTGATCAGAAAACTTCAGGAGGCTTCAGGGCAGAATTATACCTGGTCATCATATTTTGGACAATACATTTTTTTCCCCAGAAATATTTCATCAGATTGCCTTCCATCACATCAGAAAGTCGGCCCCATTATAACCACCACTGCTCATTGTCTTTTGAGAACCCAGATAAAGCCTTCCTGCTTTCCCTTTGGAGATGACAATTCAAAAGCAGCATAGGATGACAGACAATAGTAACACTCAATTCTCTCTCCTCTCACCATCTGTCACCGAGACACTGCTTGCAGGCCTTCCAGGCGAGACTGTTGCCAAGGAAACAGCCGTGCACTCCTCTCCCATCCTGTCATTAGCAGAAGGACACTGCTGTGCAATCCTGGGGCCTCTTCTCTCTAAGACCAGTCTTGCAACCTAGAAGTGTGGGTGGATGAACTCAATTCACACCTTATATGGAAACCAGTAGGCTCTCCCTCCACACTGAAAATGCTTCATAATTTTTTTGATACTCCCAGTAGCTGCCTCATTTGAATCTCAAATCAAAATCTCCAATCTAGCCTATTTGTTGGGGTCCAGAGCCACATCTCCCATTTTCTATTGGACAAATGATCCTGGAAGTAATGCATGTACTTCCATTTCAGTATATTCGAGGCCAAATCTTCTTCGTCTCGCTCACCCTCCCTGCCCCCTCCTCATTCTGCCTAAAACACTCCTATTCTTGCCTTTGCTCTCTCAGAACCCAGACCTGTCCCTCAGCTAACCTCCCAGGGGCCACACTTGCAGTAGCCCAGCTCTCTTCCTTCCACCCTCCAAATACACACCTGGCTTCCAAGGCTTGCATGTTCTCCACCAGAAACACCCCCCACAATGTTCCCTTCTCCATTCCCCCTCCTGTTGCCAATGGCCAGCGGAACTGGAGCAAGTACCCTCTCCCTTGATGCCCTGGACCCTACCTCCTTTTCCTTCGGTCCATTCCCCTCAAGGTTATTGGTGGATTACAATAAGACATGAGTTGAACGTGCAACACTTTTGATTAGAACTCTCCAGCGTTTTCCATCACCTAAAATTCAACCCCTTGGGACAGTATCCCGGGCTCATGTCGGTCCGGCCTCCCCCTTTATTTCTGGTTCAGTTTCCCACCCTCCTCCCCCACACCGTATGCTCCCATTACCCAGAGCACGATCCCATCACCTGGAAGCTTTTGATTCTAAGCTTCCATTCAGGGAACCCAACCCTGCCAACATCCTCCTGCAGCAACGGCCGTTCAGCACCAAGCCTGTGACCCCAGAGTGGCGGTCGCTACTGTCATCACCACTAGTAGGCTAGCCAAATACATTCCCTGAGCACGCCCACTAGCAAAGTTCTAAAGAACAGAGAATACTAATAAATGGCGACTCTGTTTCCAAGACATGCCAACCATGGTCACCAAGACAAGTAAATCTCACCACAAACTAGAAGAACGCTTTGGGCAAGGAAGAAGAAGGAGGCCCTTCCTCGCCTCTATTTGCCAGAGGGTCCCAGGGGTTCTCTGCATTTCTGCTAACTGCTCAGTTGCCAAGAGGGAGACCCCAGCTCTCTGGCTTAGGACACTGTGGCAAGCAGAGGCTCCCACTCCCAGGTGAAAGGTGGGACAGAGAACAATAACATCCAGATGCTCCTGGATACTGCACAGAAAGAGAACTTAAAGTTATGCTCTGGCCATCCTGATTTTTACGTCATTGTCATTAAAGGACCCCCAGGGCCTATAATTGCACAAGGTGAAGGGACTGTCACGAACTTGGGCTGTGCTGGGGTGTCAGTGCGTGCCAAGGCCCGTGCTGAGAGGCCCTGAAAGCAGATGGAGGCACTGGCCAGCTACAGCTGGAGCCGAGAGTAAGAGAGGACGGCTGGAGCCGGGCAGGAGGAAGAAGTCCCTTCGCTTCATCAGCTCAGTCCAACTGTCTGATTCCAGACTCTAGGCTAGTGACAGTAAGATTTTCAGGGCTCTCTCTGGGAGGTGAGCTTCCCCGCCTGGGAACATCTGCCTGCTTCCTCCTGACTTTGTCACCTCCAGGGAAGAGTGCTGCTAAAGGTAGAGGTGAAAGAAAAAAAAAATCAAACAGAAAAGAAAGTCTCACTTGTTTCCTGCCTACCTCTCTCGCACCCAGAGGCAACTGCAGCTTCCGATGTTGCCAGGAAATCTCTGGAGGGATGGGAAGCTCCCCAGTAACCAGTAATGTTGCACTCACCTGTCCAGAGCCCTTGAGGCACTGCACGGCCTGCTTGTGGGTGAGGCCACACAGACTCACTCCATCCACCTGCAAGAGCCGGTCACCTGGGAGGGGGAAGATGTCATGTCCCCGAGCTCCTCAAGCTGCAGGAAGGACTCTTTGGGGAGACCTTGCCTAGCACCTCTCCATGCAGCCTCAAGGAGGAACAGGGAGCTAAGCTAGGAGGAGCCCCGACTGGGCCTGAGTACTGGCCCCTTGTGAACACCTCCACACTCAGTGGTCTAGAAACTTCTGTCATTGGCTCAGAGTAGTTAAGCCAACTAATGAGCACAGCCTTGTCCTTTTTCTCAACTTCCCATGAGACTATTTTTGAAAGTTTTTGCAAGTCTCCTACAGGTAACATTCCTCTCTCCAGGATAGTTTTTATTTCAAAAAAAGGTCAGGGAGACCTGGTTGATGTCAGGGACACTGGAATTCTAGGGGAAATGTATGTAGGTAAGATCTCAGTGCATTTTTTAGCTCCATTCTGGCCATTTTGGAGAGCAGTGAAAACTCTCCCCCTTCCTTCAGAGCAGTGGGCTCGAGGAAGGGCAGATAGGAGGCTTGCTGGAGCACTACTCCCATGAAAGCCAAGTGGCCGCAAGCTTATTTTAAAATCTCATATTTTAGAATCACCTGTGTTTCCCAAGTATTTTGAGCCCCATGTTACGTGTCAGGTAGGTGGGCCAGGCTAAATCAACTTTTCCAGGTGAAGAGGCTGAGAGCTAGAGAGACAATCATTTGCACAAGGAGCAGAGTGAGAGCTGGGCAAGGCTTGCAGGCTGCAACCCCCAGGCCAGGGCTCCCCCCACCGCAGAATGCAGAGCCCATCCCTCACCCTGCAGGATCCGCCCTTCCTTGGCAGCTGGCCCTCCGGGAACGATGGATTTCACGTAGATACCTCCACAGAACACGCTTGTGTTAATTCCTCCCTGGAAAATACAATAAAAAAAACTCAGCAGCCATTTGCTCCCCTCCTAAAGGGGCTTCCCCAACCTCCCTGACTCAGAGAGCCTCCATCTGCCGTGCAACTTTACCTATCAACTCTTATCCATGTGACACCATCTTATATATTCACTTGTTCGTTTAGGTTATCTTATCCACTGAGCAGGAAGGTTAGATGCTCATAAGAAATATAACAATATGAGCTGGATGAGAGAGTTGTGCTGTACCCAGCCCAGCACTGGCCCATGGCAGACGCTCTGAAATGAATCATATCAATGCACCACTTTGTGTCTCCATAAGCAGAGGCCAGCAAAGGCAGATACAGCTGTGATCCAAAAGGCTGGTGCCTGGCCTGTCCCATGCACTTGTGTGTCGATCTCCGTATGCAAAGGCAGAATTCAACTACACAGTGCTCTGTAAATTACTGTTTTTAACTTAACAATAGATCACTAAGGTCCGTACCATCACTAGATAAAGATCTAACCCTTTTTCTTCTAATTTTTCCATGCATGTATGTACATACATATAAAGATTCAGTGGGGTTATATCATTTATGTACAATTTTTATCCTCACTCCTCCAGGGTCTGCCAGATGGAGCTCCGGAATCAAATGCAGTGTCCATCCTGAATAGAAGTCTTGCCAACCTGACTTTGTCCTGGCCTTGGACGTGGGAGCATGAAGCCCCACTGTGTCCCTGCTGCAGATGACTGAAGACAACCCCACTCATCTTTGGCTTGTGTCCCTGAATCCCCACCCTGCCACCCTTCCTTACTGTGCAGTGTAACCTTAATTCCAACCATGCTCCTTGGAGGGTCTGCTCATCCCAAGTTTGTCATTAGTCCCCCAATTTCACCTTCAACTCCTATTCCTCACTGAGGCTCCCACAGATTCTCTTGGTTCATCACTTCTGGTGTGCTGCTTGTACCCAATGGGCACTGGGTTACTAGAGATTGGCATATGAGTGCAATGCCCACCAAGGCTCCCGATGAACATATTTCAACTATTTACTTTTCAAACTCTCTTAGAAATTCTTACAGTCACACTGAATCCAAGTGTCCCATCTTCTTTAACCAGCTCCACGAAGTAAATTTCACTGGCAGTGGTTTCTGAAGGTGATGGAGGATGGGAAGAACCAGCACCCTGCCACAAACAAACAGAAAAGAGAAGGTGTGAAGGCACTGGCCCTTTCCTAAGCAGATGGCATCTCTTACCTCTCCCTCGCTCTCAGGAGATAGAGAAAAAAAAAATTGCACACTAAAAAAAATCATAAGTTTCAGGGTTGGGCCAACAGAGGATTCCTTGTATGAAACTTGGACTTGTCTCCTGGTTTCTCCAGCCTTGTTTCCCAATCCACAGAACTGGAATGCACGATCTCCTTCTAACAGTGAGTATGAATGATGCCTGACACCTAACAAGGACTCAATAGATTCCCTTCTGTTTCTACTTGAGATGCAAATATTGTTATGAGAACTGAAGTCATTCAGGCGCTTCCTACACACATGACACCATTCAAGTGAGGACATGCTGGATACCAGACACATAGCAGCTTCCCCAATAGAAGAAAACCTCAGGAGGACCTTCAGCCATCTCGACCGAGAGTAGCTGCACGGGTCTCTACCCTACAGTGAGTGAATGCACGAGGGAACGACACAAGAGAAAATTATCTACCTCATCCCAGGCATTCTGCTCAGTGCTGTGACACGCATACGTTGAGCCATCCTTCCCATCATGCAACGTTAACTGAGCACCCACTATATGGCAGGCACTGTAAAAGTTGGGGAGATGGCAGTGGTAAGACACGCCTGCCCGTATTGAACTACTTCTAACGGGGAAGGATCTCTCCATGAACTGTGCCAAGAAGGTGGGGCCGCATCTCCCAACCTTTTGTCCTATCTGCCTCCTTGACCTAGCTTCTTCTTGGTCTTCCTTGTCAGAAAATACAGTTAGCTCATAGAAGATAAACAGGCTGAAGTGAGCTAAAAAAAACCTCTGGTACCAATCTTTGGTCTTTGACGTTAGTTCCTGACACAGAGCTCTCAAATCCCTTGGAATTTTCTGGGTGAGGAGAATGTCTTTGGCTCTAAAGTGTGGACTCTGGCTTCCTGTACAGTTTCAGGATGGTGACTAGTGACCAGAAAACCAAGCCATGATTAGAAGCTTGGAACTTTCCACTCCACCCAACTCCCCATCCTCTGGGGAGGCAAGAGGAGCTGGAGGTAGAGCTAATAATCCACCATGTCTGTGTGCTGTAGCCTCCATAAACATTTTAAAAGCATGGGATTCATGGTTGCTGTGTTGATAAACCCATCTACGCAGGGAGTATGGCACACCCGCACTCCAGAGGGAGAAGATCTTGCTCTCAGGACCCTTCCAGACTCCACCCTGCGCATCTTTTCATGTGCCTGCTTCCATTAAAAACATCCTTTACAATAAATCAGCAATGGCTGATTTCCGTTTGAAACTGAACCGTTTCTGAATGAAACTGTTTTCCTGGGTTCTGCGAGTTGTTCTAGGAAATTAACAAACCCAAGCAGGTGGTTACAGAGAGCTCCAGTTTGCAGCCAAGTCGGACAGGAGTGTGGGTAACCTGGGGACCGATGACTTGATTGTGGTCTGAAGTGGAGCCGTGTCAGGGAGCCAGTCCTTCACCTGGGGGCATGGTGCTAATTCTGGCCCATTAGTGTGAGAATCGCTTGATGTGGAAAACCCACACAACAGGGGTCGCGCGGGTGAGAGAAAGGATAACAGATTCATCCTAGACACAGGGCTTTGAGGCGGAGTGAGCCAGAAGACATAGAGCTGACGCCGCTCCCTGGGGCCCAGAGGAAAAGGGAAAGAGGTCTGTGGGGCAAGGGCACCTTTCCATCCGTGAGACACAGCTGGAGGGGACAGCCTGGAACTAAAGCAGACAGCTCTCTACACACCAGAGCCAGCCCTTGTCTCTTCCTCCTTGGTGTGTTGGCTATCCGCCTGACAGGGCAAATAGAGAGCAAAGAACTTTTGAGCCAAGGCTGTTGGGCTCCACAGCCTGTTCTCCTTACTCCAGGTTCTAGAGTGAAGCAAGAGGATGATTACCTTGAATGGCAGAGCAGACAGCTGAGGCCTCAACCTGGGCATTACACTCTGAGTCTGAGCCATTTCCAGTTCTTCGATACTTCTCTCCCGGTCTTGTGTGTGTGATGAAAAACTTCCCCGGGGCCCATTGCTCAGGCTGTCTGTAGAGAATACCCCTGAATTGGCTGTGCTATTCTTCTCCTCGCTTGAGGTATTGCCACAAACACCTAGAAAAACAAGCCAAGAGGAAACTGACAACCTGGAAAAAGGCTGGTGTCTCGCTGGCATTTCTGCCTGGGGCACCAAGTTTTCCTCCAGTGATGGAGAGATCGTTCATAGCAGCTGGGAGAGCTTAGCACCTCGTGAAAGATGATGCATTTAGAGTAGAGGGTGACCCGATTATGAGAACGCAGGAGCAACGGACACTTATAATGGCAGTTCCCCCTTACTAAGCTCTTGTCATGCAATGAGCACCAAACACACACATACAAATGTATCTTTCCGTCTGTTTACATGCCCGCCAGGAAGGTGTGACCCCAGTTCAAACATAAGAAAGCAAAGTGAAAAGCATTACGTCTTTCCCAAGACCCCATAACCAGCACGCGGCGGCACTCTTAAAGCTGGCCTCTCCCAGGGTCCCTGCTGATGGCACCTGTAATCACCCTATGACCCAAAGACCAAAGTGCTCAGTCACTGGGAGCAGCTTTGTACTAACTGATGGTGGAATCCTTTCGGGTGAAGACTGGGCCACTGACTCCCTCGTACCCCATGTCTTACCCTTGAGCTGACGTAAAGCAGAGGAAAGAACCTGGAGGAGAATCAATAGGTAAAACCCTGGGCAAGGTAATTCACATTTCTGGACCTCAACTTCCTTATATCTAAAACAGAAATAATATCAACTACTTCACAGGGTTGGCTTAGAGATTACACACAGAGAAAGATGTTTATATATGGAGAGAGAGAGGGAGAGAGAGGGAGAGAGAGACTACAGCTTAGTATCTGGTACTAAGAGCCTGGATACATGTATTTACTGTTCATATGTTAGTATCAGTGATTCAACTAGATCCCAGTATATAGGAGGAAGGAACACAGTTAGATTTTCTTTAAATCTGGACATATAGACACACAAGTAAGTTTAAGGCTTTTGATACAGACTCATTACCACCCAAGAAGTGCCCAAATGCAATGAATGAACTTAATTTAATGAATTAGATTAGAAGTTGTTCAGTCCTAGCATTCAGTAGAGAGTGGTGGAGCCACCACTCAGTAACTCCTTATTTCTGGCCATTTTATTCAGATTCTTCTGTCCTTGTCCTCTGGCAAGGTTGGAAGCACCTGTTCATTTTCTTCTGTACCCTTGACAAGAGATGAGGACAGGACTTAAGATTGCATTAAAATGTCAAGCTGTGCAACGTATGTCCTGCCTAATGGAAATACAAGCTAGGAGACCTTCTATGGGTAATTAAAACTCATTTGATTGTAGATGGTGTTGACTGTTCCTGAGGGAATGATATCTGTCTTGTTCTTGACCTCCAGTCTAGAGCCCCTCCCCCAATAGCACCCCAACCAGACAGAAACTCCTGGCGATCAAGCCTCTGCCCACAGCGACCAGCTGGAGTCTCTGTGAAAACATCTTCCTCCAACAAAGGTAGCAGCTGTGTCGAGGAGCTCCAGCTGTGACCAGGCAGAGTTACTAACAGGTGACAGGTGCCCAGGATGAAAGTACATGTAATTCAGAGGCACTGTGGGTCCTCTATCACCTAAAATTCTAATATGAGACTGTGATTTCGAGCTTCACAGATTTGGGGTGCCACTTTTGGTCACGCCCCAATCCTAGCAGGCACCCTTGACGCAAATGACTCCAGCTCAACTGCATCATGTTTCTTGATTTAAGAAAAGGATGGTTTGATTTCTCCTCTCTGTCCTTCCCGTGGAACGTGTAGAGGGAAACCAAGGACAGCTAAAACAACGTGGGAAGGACAGCGGCAATGCTCAAAAGCCACTCGAGCAGTGAGCTGCGGCCGGCATTTTGGAAGGGCTGGGCAGGCGCCTGGGTCAGCTCTAAACACAGGATGAAAGGCACATGTCTGAGGCCCCAGCTTTGCCCCCTCTCCCACTCCCTGTAGCTTCTGGACCAGGGGGGCTGTGGCACCTGGGAAGGCCATCTGGTGATGGTGTGCACACATGCAAGAATGAGAGAGATTTTTCAGTGGGCAAGGCAAAGGGGGCAACGACATTTAGGACCCAGAATTGCTCTCTGGTGTGGCTTGAAGCATTGCTATACATGAGAGGGAATTATACAAAGCTCCTGGAGTGTGAGCCTTGCTTTGTAGGCAGTCTGCTGGCAAATTGCAGGATCATCCAACCAAAAAGCAGTGGAGGGCCTAGGTAACTGGGAAGGAAAGAGATGTTAATATTGCCCCAGTACTTCCATCAAGCTCCCACTAAATCTGCCCCAGATAAACGTAGTAATATTGTTTTTTGATAGTAGATAATTGTCATACAGTTATCTAAAGGATGAGTAAAAATATCTTCAAAAAAGAAAAACAAACCTGTACTCTCTTGATTGACCTGTAACATGCTGAGCCTTGACGAAGTAAGAACAGAATGCCTGTTATGTGAGTAGCCCCCCACGCCCATCTCCTTCCCTTCTGATTGCCACACCTATGCCCCCAACTATGCAGAAACCACGCAGCAGCCACTTTCGATAAGGACTTGGGTGGCACGAAGCAGACCCTCCCTGTCATGCAAGAAGCGTGGCAGCAAAACCCACAGCGGCTGCGTCTCATAAAGAACCGAGGCGGCTTCTCCCAGTCAGCAGGACAAGCAACGGTAGAGCCCGTGCTGGCCCTGACATTGCGGAGTTTATTGATTTGTGCCAAAGCCATTACCACGGGGAAGGTAATAAACAAGACCGCCCTGACTTAAACTCCCAGCCCCAGAAGGTAAAGATGCACTCCTGAGAATAAAGAAGACTCTCCAGCTGCTGAAAGCAGGTGAAGACATACCTTTTGACTGAGAAATGATTAATTCTATGTTGTCTGGAGAATTCTGAATCATCCTAACAGCCATATCGAATGTGAAGCCCTCCAGACTGATGTGATTCAGGGCCAGTATCTGCCCTCCTGGAAGAATAAGACATCTCAGTCATCCCATCAAGAAAATGAAAAAGAGCAATTCCTTAAAGCAGCATCTCTGGCAATTTAAAAGACATACCTGGTTTGATCTTTTTGGCTTTTTCAGCTGGTCCCCCAGGTATAATAGAAGATATAAAGATGCCAGGATCGACTTTGCCTATATCTTCCCCCTCATTAATCACAAAACCTATAGTCCAATTATATTAAAGAAGATGATAATGATTTTGCAGCTCAGAGAGGTTAGGTTATTTAGTTGAGGTTATGCAGCTGATATTTGTACCTAGGCCCTCCGATCTTCAAACAGCTCTTTCTACTCTGCCACGGCACATGCAGAAAAAGTAGATGGTCTCCCTTTCAGAAGCATAGCTAAAGCCCATCAATGTACGCGGACTTTGCTCCAGGACATAATCAGAGATAAGAGAAAGATGACTTTAATCACGTGATTTCTCTCAGTGCCTTATTTCTTGTAATGTTATAATAAGGTTCTTACGTGTCTTCAAATGAGGTAAATTGTAAGAGGTGAAAAATATTGTCTATTCTTCTCCATCACTAAGAATTTCAATATACTAAGAAATGGTGTTAGGTGAAAAACTGTTTTTCTACCTTGTTCTTAGATTTTCAAGATACACACTCCAAAATCTTATAGGATCTAAAAAGAAACTTTTGTCCCCAAAGTCCCATTACTCATTAGGGATATTTAAAGGGAAGAAAAAGAAGTGATCACTGAAGAAAGGCAAATTGGAAGAGGACAGGCAGGAAAAGGGAGTAGGAAAGTCTAAAGGGAAGACGGTACACACCTCCTTTCTGCCCAGAGAGAGAGAGACTGGGACTCCTCTACCCCGGGGCCTCTTACCAAAGCCACGGTGTGGGTCCCGGCTCAGAGTCACGTGCACAATTTCTCCATCTGGTTCAGCTATAAAGCTCCTTCTCCTGTTATTTTGTGATCCTAGATGTGGAAACAAAGCCACACACTGTGCTTTTTCCCAAAATGGTCTGAGATGCAATGCAAAGGGTGTAAACAGCATTTCACACACATATGCATGTGCCCACGCCTAACGCTGGGCGTGGATCACTGAACACACGCAGAGGAGCCACCGGGTCAGCCGTGGCGCATCAAAAGCAGAGGCAAGGCAGGGTGGGCCATGCACTGTTCTGCACGACTCATTACAGCTGTCCTTTTTCTGCACTGGTCTTAGGATAAGACAGAATGTGAGCAGAGATGACTTTGCTGACAGGGCTTCCCAGGGAGTACAGTGGTAAAGAATCTGCCTGCCGACGCGGGAGACATGGGTTTGATCCCCTGCAGGAGAAAAGGGCGGCCCACTCCAGTACTTTTGTCTGGAGAACCCCATGAGCAGTGAAGCCTCGAGGACTACAGTCCATGGGGTCGCGCAGAGTGGAAAGGGCTGAGCAGCTGAGCCGGCACAGCGCTGCTGACAACGAGAGCTGAAACCGAACGGAGCACAGAGACGGGACAGCAAAGCCCTCCTCCCGCCGGCCCCTCACTACCGGCGGTGATGCGGCCTCAAAGGCCGGCGGAGGCACCCTGCAAGCTTGCCCCCAGCTCGGGTCTCGCAGGGGACTCAAGACAGAGCCTTAAGGGGCATTCCAGTGCTGACCACAGACCACATGGAAAAATCCCCAAAGGGTAACCCACCCCCAAAGGGTTTCCACATCACTCCCTCCCACAGGGCACCATAATGGGACTGGCACACAGGTCATGTAAAGAGCCACCGGCTGGTATTTCAGATCCAGCCCCCAGGCTTAATGCTCATCCAACATAAATATCTCCTCTAACTCAGGAATCTTTACGTCCCACTGGGGACCTTCCTAGAGGAGATATGACAAAGCGGGAGGCTCCCTGCCCTGTATATGCTTTCTGGTAAGAGAAAGCAAAAGTGTTAGTTGCTCGGTCATGTTTGACTCTTTGCAACCCCTTGGCTCGCCAGACTCCTCTGTCCATGGACTTTTCCAGCCAAGAATACTGGAGTGGGTTGCCATTTCCTTCTCCAGGGAATTTTCCAGGGATTGAACCCAGGTCCCCCACACTGTGGGCAAATTCTTTACCATCTGAGCCACCAGGGAATCCCCTTTCTGGTCAGCAGTGGGAGGTGATATTCTGGGGCTGCATGAAGAGTTGTAACAAAAATGGATGAAGCACTTTTCTAACCATGCCTCTCCACGGCAGGCATTCCTCATACTGGACCACAGTGCTCACACATTACAGATCGATGTGCCCAGCGCAAGCCACGAGTGGATGACAAGGGCTCTTCTCAACCATAAGTAGTTTTGAGATTCATGGAAAAGCAAAAAGACTGTGAACATTACTAGAGAAGCAAAATGAAGTGACGGCGAAGGCTGAAAGCAAGCATAACATGTAAGGTTTCCTTTACCCCTGCTTGGCTGATGGCTGGCCTGTACCTGTGCGCGCGCTCTGAGCAGGCTGCCCGGAGAGAGGGTCACAAGTTGTTGGCTTCTGAATCAAACAGAGGCGCTCCAGCTGCTCTCGGCCAAGGCAGGGGCTGTGGAGAAAGACAAGTTTAGACAAGAGGCCCCTGGGAGGCAACTTCCCACCATTCCGAGTATGTGTGGTGGTCCCATGCTCTATCGGTCAGCAGATCCATGCTGCTGCTGCTGCTGCTGCTGAGTTGCTTCAGTCGTGTCCGACTCTGTGTGACCCCACAAACGGCAGCCCACCAGGCTCCCCCGTCCCTGGGATTCTCCAGGCAAGAATACTGGAGTGGGTTGCCATTTCCTTCTCCAATGCATGAAAGTGAAAAGTGAAAGTGAAGTTGCTCAGTCGTATCCGACTCTTCATGACCCATGGACTTCAGCCTACCAGGCTCCTCCATCCATGGGATTTTCTAGGCAAGAACACTGGAGCAGGGTGCCATTGCCTTCTCCAGCAGATCCATAGATGCCGTCAAAGGCTGATCTGGTTATTCCCTTCTCGTGGAAAGTTATCAGTAACCTCTGATGAAAGAGATGGGAATACCAGACCACCTGACCTGCCTCTTGAGAAACCTGTATGCAGGTCAGGAAGCAACAGTTAGAACTGGACATGGAACAACAGACTGGTTCCAAATAGGAAAAGGAGTACATCAAGGCTGTATATTGTCACCCTGCTTATTTAACTTCTATGCAGAGTACATCATGAGAAACGCTGGACTGGAAGAAACACAAGCTGGACTCAAGATTGCCGGCAGAAATATCAATAACCACAGATATGCAGATGACACCACTCTTATGGCAGGAAGTGAAGAGGAACTAAAAAGCCTCTTGATGAAAGTGAAAGAGGAGAGTGAAAAAGTTGGCTTAAAGCTCAACATTCAGAAAACAAAGATCATGGCATCCAGTCCCATCACTTCATGGCAAATAGATGGGGAAACAGTGGAAACAGTGGCTGACTTTATTCTGGGGGGGCTCCAAAATCATTGCAAATGGTGACTGCAGCCATGAAATTAAAAGACACTTACTTCTTAGAAGGAAAGTTATGACCAACCTAGACAGCATATTCAAAAGCAGAGACACTACTTTGTCAACAAAAGTCCGTCTAGTCAAGGCTGTGGTTTTTCCAGTGGTCATGTATGGATGTGAGAGTTGGACTATAAAGAAAGCCGAATGTCAAAGAACTGATGCGTTTGAACTGTGGTGTTGGAGAAGACTCTTGAGAGTCCCTTGGACTTCAAGGAGATCCAACCAGTCCAGCCTAAAGGAAATTAGTCCTGGGTGTTCATTGGAAGGACTGAGGTTGAAGCTGAAACTCCAATACTTTGGCCACATCATGCAAAGAGCTGACTCATTTGAAAAGACCCCAATGCTGGGAAAGATTGGGGGCAGGAGGAGAAGGGGACGACAGAGGATGAAATGGTTGAATGGTGTCATCGACTCAATGGACATGAGTTTGGGTAAACTCTGGGAGTTGGTGATGGACAGGGAGGCCTGGCGTGCTGCGTTTCATGGGGTTGCAGAGAGTTGGACACAACTGAGCGACTGAACTGACTGACTGGCTGGCGCGAGTTGTTAGGTTGTGAAAATCTGGCTTTCATAAACTAAAGTAGAGGAGATTGCTGAGGACCCTGATTCCACTTTCGGCTGAGAAGGCTGGCTGCCATGCAGCGTTGCCAGTCCCCTCATGGGCATGTCCACTAGCGGGTCGCTGGGAGGGTGTTTTGCAGTCAAAACATTCTCAGGATGGCCTCGAGCCAGTCACGGCTTCTCTGAGCTTTGAGTCTATCAAGTGAGCTGAGCTCGCCATCCCAGTCATCCCCGTCAGCGGGCTGGGCCCGTAGATAACACAGTCTTGGAGGCTTCAGACCAGTCCAGATGAGTACCGTCAAGAGGAGAAGCAGCAGCCAGCCAAGCCCTGCCCTAAATTTGTAACCCAGAAAAGTGTGAAATAGAATAACAAAATACTTGTTATTTTCAGCTACTGTGCTTTGGAGTTGCTCGTTACACAGTAATAGATACTTTTGCTTCATCATTATTGATTGGGTTTGCAGTATATGGTGATGCATATTTGCATCAACAGATTGGGAGCCATAATTCTCCATGAATTGCTTCAAGATATAATATATGCTTCACAATCCAAATCAACCACCATTTCCTCTTGCTGAAACAGATGTATAACTCATTCCAAAGAACAGCNGTGTTGGAGAAGACTCTTGAGAGTCCCTTGGACTTCAAAGAGATCCAACCAGTCCATCCTAAAGGAAATCAGTCCTGGGTGTTCATTGGAAGGACTGAGGTTGAAGCTGAAACTCCAATACTTTGGCCACATCATGCAAAGAGCTGACTCATTTGAAAAGACCCCGATGCTGGGAAAGATTGGGGGCAGGAGGAGAAGGGGACGACTGAGGATAAAATGGTTGAATGGTGTCACCGACTCAATGGACATGAATTTGGGTAAACTCCGGGAGTTGGTGATGGACAGGGAGGCCTGGCGTGCTGCGTTTCATGGGGTTGCAGAGAGTCGGACACAACTGAGCGACTGAACTGACTGACTGGCTGGCGCGAGTAGTTAGGTTGTGAAAATCTGGCCTTCATAAACTAAAGTAGAGGAGATTGCTGAGGACCCTGATTCCACTTTTGGCTGAGAAGGCTGGCTGCCATGCAGCGTTGCCAGTCCCCTCATGGGCATGTCTGCTGGTGGGTCGCTGGGAGGGTGTTTTGCAGTCAAAACATTCTCAGGACGGCCTCGAGCCAGTCACAGCTTCTCTGAGCTTTGAGTCTATCAAGTGAGCTGAGCTCGCCATCCCAGTCATCCCCACCAGCGGGCTGGGCACGTAGATAACACAGTCTTGGAGGCTTCAGACCAGTCCAGATGAGTACCATCAAGAGGAGAAGCAGCAGCCAGCCAAGCCCTGCCCTAAATTTGTAACCCAGAAAAGTGTGAAATAGAATAACAAAATACTTGTTATTTTCAGCTACTGTGCTTTGGAGTTGCTCGTTACACAGTAATAGATACTTTTGCTTCATCATTATTGATTGGGTTTGCAGTATATGGTGATGCATATTTGCATCAACAGATTGGGAGCCATAATTCTCCATGAATTGCTTCAAGATATAATATATGCTTCACAATCCAAATCAACCACCATTTCCTCTTGCTGAAACAGATGTATAACTCATTCCAAAGAACAGCTCCTATAACATCTTCATTGCTCCTATAACATCACATGCTGCCTGTGAATCTGTGCTATTTATAGAACTTACCATGTTAGTGCAATCCAACGTATAGGCCATTTTAAAATTTATGGATCATTGTGTTATAATGTAGAGTTATGTTGATAAGCTCATTATTTTCCCTTGCAAATTAAATTACAAGTGATTCATCAACAAAGAAAGCAGTAGGGTAGCAGTTAGGAGTGCAGATTCCAGGGCCAGCTGTGTGTGTTCAAGTCTCAAAATGGGAGAAACTGCTTTGTAGGATTGTGAAGGCTAAAGTCTTTGATGGGTACAGTGTTTAGAACAGTACCTGGTTCATGACAAACCCAAAAAGGCTAGTACAACTTGTTTATTTTGTCCTCATCAATTTCATATCGTCACCTGGCTCTTTCTCCACCAAAAGATAGAGCAACATAGTAGGGGAACACGGGATACCTGCCGTAGAGTGTTTAGCTTCGACTTGTCCCACAGACAGCCTTCGGGAAATCTCTCTGGAATTCATTGATAATTACCCAATGAATGCATACTTCCCTGAGACGTCTGACCTCCTTTAAACAAGGTCTTCACGTAGGGATTGCTCCAGAGCACTAAGTACATGGCGGTTCAGGCCCAGAGAGCAGACGTGTCAAACCCACCTGCCTCTGAGTCCTTGTGCCCCTGTCCCCTTGCTGGTGTCCATGGTGAAGTTATCCAGTGACCTGCGCAGCAGGCCTCCCGCGGCATCTTCCAGCCCCGGCATGAACAGCGCGTTTTCTGAGCACGACAGTCTCTGAATCCAAGTGAGTTGGTTGGACTGGGGCAGGTGTGCAAGACTCAGACTGGCCATTTGCACACACTTATCGGAGTCTGAAATGGGGCAGAAACAGACGAACGTAAATACCCACAAGAATGATGCTGGTTCCATCACTCTTACGGCAGCAGCACATCACAGGCCCCAGGGGCTCTCCTGGCTTTTCTTTGCACAGAGGGACCTATTTTTCCTCATGCTGGCTCGTGGAGCTGCTGTGATGAGCCCTGAGAATGCCGAGTCTGCCTAGGCAGCACTCTCTAAGGAAAGGTAACTCAGACCCACAGGTAGGGAGAGGCGGGATGCCCTCCACGCCCGGCAGCTCAGGACTTGGAGCCACAGCTCACGGCAGTGTCACGGCGCCAGCAGAGCCTTGTGTAACATTAGCTGCTGCCGCCCGTTCTGCCTGCTGCCTTTACAAACCATCCTCCAAACACTAACAAACAGGTCTGCAGATCACCTGAGCTCCCAAGATTACTCTCTGCCCTGTGGAATGCAATCTTTTATCTCTACACAGCTTAGTTTCCTTACTAATAAGATTTAAGATCCAATTTTCTGAAATATGAATAGATCACATGTGTTGTCTTCCAGTTTTAACAACGCCCTCCCTCCCTTCTTGCAGAAAGAGGTAACAAATGATTTTGATGAAATCCCTGACGTGAGCCCGGGAACGTGAGTGACTCTCACCACGTCACTCTTTATGTCATTCGTGAGAAACTGGATTTGATAGATGGATCCCTTAAATTAACTAGGATTTATACAAAGCCCAGTTTGTAATTTGAAAAAAGAAAATGAGGACTATGTTCTGACTACCAACAGATGGCACGGCCCTGTTACGACCAAGAAGGAAACAATGCTCAGCACGTGGCGTTTGTGTAGCTCCTGTTCTGTGTGTGAGCGTGTGTGTCTGCGCTCATATCCAAAGCACAGTTGAGGTGCCTTCAGTGAGAGCTTGTCCGTGAGCGTTCATTCCCTCCAGCAGACAATCCCCCTAACCTACAATGGGCCTGGTTCACTATCAGCACTGCACCCACTGAAAAAGGTAGCTTTTTTTTTTTTTTTTTTGGCCTCACAACATGGCATGTGGGATCTTAATTCCTGACCAGGGATCAAACTTGCACCGCCTGCAGGAATCTTCACCACTGGACTGCCAGAGAAGTCCCAACGTAGTCTTTAAAAAAAAATACTTTTAGGGAACATTCTGTGTCTAGGAGGCATTCAGTACCATCATTCACGTACAGTAGGCAAGGGAGATGGAGAGGGAAATGGCACCCACTCCAGTATTCTTGCCTGGGAAGTCCCGTGGACAGATGGGGTTGCAAAAGAGTCAGACACAACTTAGCAACTGAACAACAGGCAAGGAAGAAAAGAAGACTAAACACAGTTTGAACACGATACAGCAGCAATGATAGCAATATCCACACTAGCAGCCTACACATCCTGTGTGCTTATCACATGCCAGGCACAGGGGTAAGCATGTTATCTGTGCTGTCTCATTTAATCCTCATGAGAACCCTGTGGGTTAGATATTATTATACCCACTTTACAGATGAGGAAAAGTGAGAGAGAGTTGACAATTTGCTCAAGGCCCCCAGGGCTTGTAGGTGGTAGAGCAAAACTCACTCAGCTGACTTTATTATAGCCCATACCAGAAAATGGATGTGCCGAGGACGTGGAGATGAAAACAGCACTGGAGATTCATCTGAAGCGTGTCCAGCCCCCTCCAATTGCCAAGGTCTAAGGGGACAGTGACCTTAGCCCTAATTATGGTGGATATTTAATACTCACGGGGAGACACTGTAGTGAAAGAAAGTGATGACAGGGACTCAGCTCAAAAAGGCTTTGTGGATTTCAAAGAACCCTATGTATAGAGGTTGGCGGTACGGGAAGAAGGGGATGTGCACTAAGAGAGGAAGGCTCTGGAAGGTAGCAGAGAAGAAAGATCACCAAGGGCCTGAGTTTCCAGCAGAGTTCTGTCCCCAGCAGAAGATGGAGAGCATTGGTGCACCCGAGAGGAAGCCACAAGGAAATGGGAAAGAGAGCTAGGGCAGGACAGCGGCTGGTCACCGCAGGTCTGTGGAGTCTGACAGCCCCAAGCTTGAGGAAGGGCGACAAGCACCCCTGAAGCTTCTGGCCATCTGTCCGAAAGGACGAGGAAAGGCCTGTGGGCCACCTCTGCGATGCTGACAGATGCTCTCTGATTTAATCCTGAATTTATGCACTTGTAGAAGCTCGGTGATTTTTCTCTTGCCCCATGGAATCAAATATAACTATAAAGTAATATGCTTATTGAGACAATTCACAGAAGAATGACTAAGAAACATTTGGAAAATGTCCAACTTCCCAACAGTCAAAGAAATGTCAAGAGAAACACCACCAAGAAGTCATTTCTCCCTATAAATGAACAAAGATAAACATGATAATATCTGTTCCAGCAAAGATGCAATGAAACAGGCACAATGATACTGGGCGTGGGAATGGCACTCAGAAAAACAGCAGAAGCCCGAAAAATGCCCCTGCGTTTCTATCCCAAATTTAAATGAAATCTAGCTTAAAGAAATAATACAAGATACAAAAAAAATTTTCTTCCAGTGTTGTTTCCTGCAATATTATTTATGATATTGGGAACTGAAAAGCAAACATAAAATCAAAATAGAGGCACAATTAATTAAATGGTTGTATTTCCACACTAATTTTCCATCCATTCATTCAAAACACATGTGTTAATATTAACCATCTCCCACTTGATCCACCTCTGTTTCATGTTGGAACAGTAAAGGCAGGGGCCCTCTCCCACCCTCTGAGAACTCCCGGCTCACTGAGAAGTGGAGGCAGACACATCCCAGATAAAAGGGGCTGACGCCACATGTGAGGGGGTGGCCGCACAAAGGCAGGAGCAGTCAGCCCCATCTGGGAAGGGAGCACACAGGCAGTTAACCGGCAAGGACTGCAAGGAGCGGATTGTCCTTGAACTTATTCCTGGAGAAGCAGACTTATCTTGGTTGTCTGAGCCTGGAAGAGCACGGCAAGTAGAGGCCAGGCAAACATTAGATTCCCCCAAATCCCTCTTATGGTAGAATTTGTAGTTTGAGAAAACAGTGTATCAAGAGCAAAACAGGCTTAAAAGGACTAATTTTGCTAGTAAGCCCATGGAGTCTTTATAAATATTTTATATTCATTGATATCAGGCAATAAAATAGATACTGATGATGTCTCACACTTTATTTTAGCAATAGCAGGTAAGACATAATTTACAATCATTATTTCTAGCTTCCTGGAAACATCATAGAAATGCTACTCTGTGACTTCAAAGACATATATTTGTATATTTATTTGGTTTTGCTGAAAATAATAGGCCACTTTTATTTTCTGTATTTGGTTCTGCATCTGAATGCTCAATAATTTTGTTTCCTGGTTGATCCCCAACCCCAGGATGCCAGGACCCAGTGATGCAGCTCCCCTGTGAATTGACTGGTGCCAAACAAAACCCCTTGGCATGCTGCAGTCTTGGGGTCGCAGCGAGTCGGACACGACTGAGCGACTGAAGGACGGCAAACAAAACCCCACAAGCAGGAGCTGCCGCAACTAGTCACGTGGAGCCGTAACTAGTCACGTGGAGCCGTGGCCATCAGACGCCACTCCAGACGGGGGAGAAGCAGCACGGCCTGTCCTGCTGCGCACAGCACGGACCTGCTGGACGGGCAGTTGCTCAGCTGAGGACACCGAGGCCCAGAAAGGGCAAGTGAGTGTTCAAAGTCACGCAGCAGGCAACTGGCATAGCTCTGAGTCTGTTGGACTCCAGCGTCCACATTCCAAGCCTGGGGGTCATCTGCATCCAGATCCCCTGGGTCCTTTTACAAGTGCAGGTTCTGATTTAGGGGCCTGAGATCCTGCCTTCCTAGCTGGCTCCCAGGTGAGGCACACGCCCAGACCACTCTGGGAATATGAATGGTGAAACCACTATATTATATCGCTCCCTGTCATAAATGAATAGGAAATAATGGTGAGAGCCCAACAGTAAATATGAGACACCCAGCCTTCAAACCCAAACAGCGTTAGGTTGAGAACGTAGTGTCTACTCACCGCTCGTAACTCCAGGAGAACTCATCTGAGCATTAAACCCATGCTGGGCGCAGCACAGGCCCAGCAAATATTTACAGGTCTTGACGGAATCAGTGACAAATGCGTGCTTTTTCCCAGTGATGCTGCTTGTGATGATGAACTTCTTTCGCTGCGGGGAACAAACGCTGACTTTAATATATTGATCATTCTCACCCATCCATCGGAGAACAACTATCCAGAAAATAAGCAAATGCAGGAGCTGCCAGTTGGATACCAATGAAGTAGGCATCCAGAAAGGCATGGCAGATGTTGTCTGACTATGGCCCAGGATTTTTTCTTAGTTTAAATACAATCCCTCTTTTTCTCCCCCTTCATTCATAAATCAAATGTTTCCTTATTGAGCAATTGCTATCTGCCAAGGACTGTGCTGCTGCTGCTGAAAAGAATATGAAATGCGTTTGGTACAGGCAAAGGTCAGTTTTCATTCCAATTACAAAAAAGGCAATGCAAAAGAATGCTCAAACTATACCACACAATTGCACTCATCTCACATGCTAGTAAAGTAATGCTCAAAATTCTCCAAGCCAGGCTTCAGCAATATGTGAACCGTGAACTTCCTGATGTTCAAGCTGGTTTTAGAAAAGGCAGAGGAACCAGAGATCAAATTGCCAACATCCGCTGGATCATGGAAAAAACAAGAGGGTTCCAGAAAAACATCTATTTCTGCTTTATTGACTATGCCAAAGCCTTTGACTGTGTGGATCACAATAAACTGTGGAAAATTCTGAAAGAGATGGGAATATCAGACCACCTGACCTGCCTCTTGAGAAACCTGTATGCAGGTCAGCAAGCAACAGTTAGAACTGGACATGGAACAACAGACTGGTTCCAAAT